>PVLA01005298.1:0-150559 GCA_004027455.1 Hydrochoerus hydrochaeris | reverse complement strand
TTTTTGAGACAGGGTTTCACTATGTAGTTCAAACTGACTTTGGATTCATTTTGTAAACTGGCCGGCCTCTAACTCAGCATTCCTCTTGCCTCAGCCTCCCAAGTTCTGGTATTACAGGTATGCACCACCATACCTGATGTCCCAGTTCTGCTTCTTGATAGCATATCTGTAGATACTTCTCCTTCACCCCTTCCCAGTTCTGGGAACCCAAGGCCTTCAGATGGAGCTGCATCCTCAGCCTTTTAATTTTTAAATTTCTTTTTAATTTTTCAAAACCTTCTCACTAAATTGTTCAGGCAGGACTCCAGCTTTTTGACCCTCCTGGCTTAGCCTCCCAGAGTGCTGGGACTATTTGTTTGTTTTGTTTTTTGAGACAAGGTCTCGCTGTGTGGTTCAGAGTAGTCCTGAACTGACTGTGTATTGGTTGGCCTTGAAATTCTGGCAATCCTCCTACTTCAGCCTGCTCAGCGCTGGGCTTATGGACATGCACCACCACACCCAGCCCTCACATTTTATGTTGAGGCATTGTCTCACTAAGTTACCCAAGTTGCCCTTAAATTTGTGACCCACAAGGCTCAACCTCCTGAATAGCTGAGATTACAAATAATCTATCACCTCCCTTTCCCCTCACACTTCCCCACATCAGAAGATATTTTTTTTTTTTTTTTTTTAATTGGTACTGGGGATCGAACTCACAACCGCATGCTTGCAAGGCAGGTGCTTATGCCGCTGAGCTAAATCTCCAGCCCCAGAAGATATTCTTGACCTTTTTAGAGGTGCTAAGGTGGAGTCTGCTGCACATAGGGAAATAAATAGATCCTGGGCACTTAATCCCAGTTGAGACTACGCCTCTAGGTGCAGGCATCTGTGTACCGGGCTTGGGTTTTTTGTTTTGTTTTTTTTTTTTAAATCTTTTTTTTGTCTTTTTGAGACAGGGTCTCTATGCAGTTCAGGCTGGCCTTGAGCTCACTTTGTAGCCCAGGCTGGTCTTGAACTTGCAACAATGCACCTGCCTCAGTCTCCTGAGTGCTGGGATTACAGGCGTGAGCCACCACACCCAGCTCAGGTTTGGGTTTGATGCTGGAGCTGTTGATATCATGGCCTTCTCTGAAACTGGGGTTCTGCCCACTGCTATCTGGTATAGAACTATACATAGATGAGGCTATTCAGGAAAGTTTGGGGAAAATGCCCCGAGTCTTTGGAAAGTCAGCTCCTGCTAATGTAGTCATTTGTCTGTCTGTCTTTTAGGTAGACGGAAAGAGGGTCCCGAGAGATGCAGGACACCCTCTGTATCCGTTTAATGACCCATACTGAAGAAACGAGCTTCCTGGCTTGCCTTTTACTTCTCTGACTGTGAGGTTCTGCCTGCTGCTCCCCAGAAAAAGGGAGTCAATAAAGGCACTGGAGAATCCACAATGCTTACTTGACTTGTCTGGTTGGGCCTGGGTTGAAAGCTGTTTCCCTCAAGGATGACACATCTAGGGTTGTGGCACAAGACATGCTCCTCAAGCTGGACTTCCTTGTCTTTTAGAGGGTCCCACAGGCAGCTGAATTCCACTTCAGATGGCACCATCTAGTGGCAGTTTTTACAACTGATGGCTTCTTTACAGTTGTCTAATCTAGAACACCAAACTAGGCGATGAATGTGCTGTTTTCAAAGCAGTGGCAACAGACCAACGCTTTCAGTTTTCACTATCTGACCAGATCAGCACCTAGGTTTAGAAAGATGAAGAGCCCAAAAAATATATATTCTGAAGTTTTGGGATCCCAGCTTGCAAATTATGAAGGGTAGGGACAAGGGTGTTCTTGACAGAAGGGCTATCTGAAGGCAGGGTCAGACCCAAAGCCTGTCCTTCTGTACCTCAGGCCCTATCTTTCATACTTTCTAGTCCCATCAATTAGCAGGCTTTTGGAAGGATTTTTTCAAATAACCAAAATGACTCTAAAAGCCAGCTCCACAAAATACAAGTTATTTTCCCAGTTAGACCATCATTTTTTAAAAAAATCTTTTTGAGATGGGGTCTTGCTATGCAGTTCAGGCTGGTCTTGAACTCACTTTGTAACCCAGGCTGGTCTGGAATTCCTGACAGTTCTCCTGCCTCAGCCTCCTGAGTGCTGGAATTATAAAAGTATGCCACCACACCCGGCTATCTCAAAAAAAAAAAAAAAATTAAAAGAGGGCGGGGGATTTAGCTCAGTGGTGTAAGCATCTGCCTAGCAAATGTGAGGTCATGAGTTGGATCCCCAGTACCAAAAAAAAAAAAAAAAAAAAGAAATGATTCAGGAATGATAAGGGTCTGGGAGACCATTGAGACCAATTGATTGGTTTTGTGCATGGTAGGCAAATGCTCTGTCTCTGATTTATATTCTCACTCAGCTCCCTGTTAAGATTTTTTTTTTTTTTTTTTTTTGCTGGGGATGTAGCTCAGTGGCTCAGTATCTGCCTGGGAAGCATGAGGCCCTGAGTTTGATTCCCATTACCAAAAAAAAATAAAGTGACCAAACTAAAAGAGAAAGAAAAAACAGAAGAAAGACATGAAAGTTACTATTGTCTCTGCTTCTTTCTGCATGCTGTTCTGCCAGCCTGGTCCACTGCTTAGCCCACCCCTAATGCCAGCTGATCTTTTTACTTCCGGTACCCTTATTATCACTGGGATTTCTTTCTGGCCCTCCAGGTGGCTTGCCATGTGATTCTGTTGCTTTGTCACATACCTTCATGCTATAGTATTCCATAGTTACGAGGCAAGAAAGTGTATTAGTTTGCTAGGACTGTGGTAACAGTACTGCACAGAAATTCATTATTATCAGAAATGCCTCATCGTTCTAGAAGGTATATATTTGAGACCAAGATGTCAAGATTGATTCCTTCTGAGAGGTCTAAGGGATCAGTTTCTGGCCTCTCCTTGGCTTGTGGATAGCTATCTTCACCCTGTACCTTCACAGTGTTTTCCCTCTATGTATCTGGGTTCAGTTTTTAGAATTTTTTGAGACAGGGTTTTGCTATGTAGTTTAGGCTGTCCTTGAACTCACTGTGAACTCTCAGCAATTCTGTCTCAGCCTCCCAAATGCTGAGATTACAGGAATGCATCACCATATCTGGTTTCCAAATTTCTTTTAGGATAGAAGTTATTGGATTGGGGCCCATTCTTTTTTTTAAAGTTTTGTTGTGTGTGTGTGTATGTGTGGTTTTTCAGACAGAGTCTTACTATGAAGTTTGAGCTCACCTTGAGCTCACTTTGTAGCCTGGGCTGGTCTCAAACTCCCAACAATCCTCCTGCCTCAGCCACCCGAGTATTGGGATTACAGGCATGAGCCATCATGCCTGGCTCTAATGACCTCATTTTAACAAGTATTTTTTTTTTCTTTTAATAAGTACTTATTAAATACCTGTCCCTAAATAAAGTGACAGTCTGAGTTACTGGGGTTAGCATTTCAACATGAATTTGGGGAAGACAGGCCACAATACAGCCTATAATAGGAAGCAAATGTCTTAACGTGAAATAATTTGTTAATCAGCTGGGCATGGTGTTGCACACCTGTAACACCAGCATTTGGGAAGCTGAGGCAAGAGGATCATTATTAGTTCAAAGCTAGCCTGGGCTACATAGTAAATTCAAGGCCAGTCTGAATACATAGTGAGATTGTGATCAATTTTTTTTTAAATGCTGATAAACTGACTACTAAAAATTTTCTTGCTGAGCTTGGTACATGCCTATATTCCCAGCACTCATGCCTGTAACACCAGCATTTGAGAGGCTGAGGCAGAAGGATTGCTGTGAGTTCAAGGCCAGCCTGAACTGCACAGTGAAACCCTGTCTCAAAAAGACTACATACATACATACATTTCTTGGGGAATGGTATGGTGGCACACAATTGTAATCTAAACATTCTAGGAGGCTGAGACAGGAGGATTAAAAGTTTAAGCTCAGCTTGGGCAGTTTAGGGAGACCCTGTATCTAAATGAAAACAAACAACAAAATGAAAAGTAGAAAACATGCAGGGGATGTAGTTCAGTACAAAGGGCCTGGGTTCAATACCCAACACTGAAAAAACATTTTTGGAGAGACAGCACTCCCAGTTGACATAAGCCTGAAGAGGCCTCAGAACAGAGGGTGGAGACCCACGCTAGATGTGTCTGAGAGGAAAACACGATGAGGGGAGAAGGGGTTTTCAGCACTTAGTGTCCAGAACCCCATTTCCTAAGTCTCTGTGGAGGTCCAGGCAGAAATTCGCTTTGACCTGATAAATGTCTTTCCTGAAATCTGGCAGAAGGAGAAGGTGCTGGAGGGAGCTCAGGCTGTGGGCTGTGGCCATGAGTACTGACTTTGAAGTTGCTGAGCAGTTTGGTCTCCTGGTTGAAGGAGATGAAGGGAGCCAGCCTGACTGCTACCCCAAGAGAGAAGATTCTTCTCGCTCTGTTGCCATGCAGGCATAGGCCCTGTGGCTGCACTGGAAGTCTGTCTGCCCCTGAGGGCTTATGCAGCCCTGCCAGCAGGCTCAGCTCCAGGAAGTGGGAGCCACCTGGCCCAACCACTCACCAGAGTCCCAGCTCATCAGCTCCTTCCTTCATCTCCCTGAGGCCCCCTCTGCTCTTGTTAGAATTGTGGCCATATTGAGGCAGCTCTGACAGAAGCAAGAGTAGGTAGACCTCACACTGTCCCTATGGAGTTGCTCTGTGTTTCTGGTTTGGTTCCCAGCCACAAGCTCATCAGTGTAAAGTGGTTCTGCATTCCATGGGCTTCCTGTTCAATTCTGCAGCCTATCTAGGAGGTGGCCTGAAGCTGGACATTCAGTTTGTGGAGTCTAAATGCCAGGTCGATGGGGTGTTTCTACTTGAAGCAAAGAAGATGCATTTGAGGGTATGGCCACCAAGTGCCATGGAATCTTATTCTCATGGTTTCTGGGTTGCCTGGTTGGTCAGGGCTTAGTGTTGACCCCTTTTGTAACCTACACCCCTTCCTCGCAAAATGAGCTGCACAGAGAATCTTCTTGGCCCTAGAAGAAACAAAGGTCCCTATTCCACTGGCATTTTGCACCTATACTTATAAAGTGTTAGGCAGGTTTTCTTCCCTGTCAGAAACGAGCAGAGACTCAATGCAGTTTACATTTTTAGCTTCCTTAAGGTTCTCTTAAATGGGAACACTGCTGTAGGTAGGTGTTGGGTGTCAAACCAGTGGGAGTGCATCTCATATCTCTGGGGGCGTTTTTTCCCTTTCCTCAGTGTTGGCAGAAAAAGCCTATAATCCCAGCATTCCAGGAGGCTAAAGCAGGAAGATTGAAAATTTGAGCCTACCCTGGGCAAGTCAGCAATTCAGCAGTACCCTATCTCAAAATATCACCAAAAAGTTGGGTGTGGTGACGCACACCTGTAATCTCAGTTTTTGGGAGATAGGCAGGGCAACTGCCATGAGTTTAAGACCTGGCTGTGGGCTACATAGAGAGTTCAAAGCCAGCCCAAATTACATAGAGAGATCCTATCTCAAAAAGATGAGAACACCCAACTTCTTGTTTTGTTTTGTTTTTGTTGTTTTTTTGAGACAGGGTCTCACTATGCAGTTCAGGCTGCCTTGAGCTCACTTTGTTGCCCAGGCTGGTCTCGAACTCACAATGACCCTCCTGCCTCAGCCTCCTGAGTGCTGGGATTATAGGTGTTAGCCACCACGCTGGGCTGAAACACCCAACTTCAAAGGAGGATGTTTGGAATATACTAAGATTTACTATGAAGTTCTCAAGTACTTCTGTATAGATCTCTCTATATATAATTGTTGTTTTAATTTGTATTTTTTTCAAATTCTATTGTTCAACATTAATTCAGATTACACGATCACAACCAAGAAGTACAATAATTCAATTTTTATAAAAATATTATTGAGTAATTAATATCATCCATTACATTAAAAATCCTAACAAAAAAAACCTAAGAACATATTGATGGATGCAGATAGAACACATGGAAGAAAACCATGGTATTGATTCAACCAGGGGAACAAGCCGGCTCCGAGAAGGGACATAGACCTGTGTGGCTGGGAGGGAGTTCCAGCTCATGTGGAGGCAAGGACAAGAGAAGTTCCAGCTTGCTGGCCTTGGCTCCCGGGAGTTTGGGATCTCACTTCCAGTGCTGAGGTGCTCGCCCAGCCCCCTAGGACACTGGATTAACCTGGACAGGTTTGGAGGGCTTGAGTGGACTACGCCCAGAGACCTTTATTCAACCAGCAGAACAAGCCAGCTCCCAGGGGATGTAGGCCCTCTCGGTTGCGCTGCGAGCGAGCAGAGTTAGAGCTCCCTAGGCAGCAAGGGAAGTTCCAGTTTGCTGGTGTTAGCTCAGGGGAGTTTGGGACATCACTCCTGGTGCTGGGGTACCCGCCCAGCCCCTAGGACACTGAATTAGCCTGGACAGGTTTCAAGGGTTTGAGTGGACTACGCCCAGTGACCTTTATTCAACCAGGGGAACAAGCTGGCTCTGAGAGGGGACATAGGCCCGAATGGCCGCGAGGGAGTTCCAGCTCACTGGCCTTGGCTCTGGGGAGTTTGGGAAGTCACTCCTAGTGCTGAGGTGCCCGCCCAGCCCCCTAGGACATTGGATTAGCCTGGAGAAGTTTCCAGGGTTTGAGTGGACCACACCCAGCGACCTTTGTTCAACCAGGGGAACAACAGTGAGTTCTAGCTCCCTGGCTCTGGCCCAGGAGAGTTTGGGACATCACTCCTGGTGCTTGGGTGCCCACCCAGCCTCCTAGAAAACTGGACTAGCCTTGAAAGGCTTTGTGGGCTTGAGTGGACCATACCCAGCAACCTTCCTTCAACCAGGGGAGCCAAGACCTGTGAGTCCCAGGAGCTGAGGGCACAGGAGGTGATTCCCAACACTCTCAGGGAAATTTTGGGACATCGCTTGAAACACGGAAATATAGGAAAATAACAAAACGAAAGATCAAAATGCAATTTCAAACCTCCAGCCCATCCCAAGAAAGCCTGGGAGCCACATATATAGAAGAAAATATTAGTCATACACCTGAAATGATATCAAGTGAAATAAAGAAGCCAGTATGGAAGGAACTCAAATTAGAAATAATCTCCCAGGTAAAAGAAGAAATAATAAAAGTAGTAAAAGAAATAGTGAATGCATCTAAAGAAGATACAGCTAAAATATTAGAGGAACAAAGCAAACAGATAGAATCCCCGAATCAACACTATAAGAAATAAACAGAATACATGAAGCAGATTCAAAGAGATATACAGGAAATCAAAAATTCTATTGTAAGTTGCCAAAACCACCTCAACAAAAGTGAAGATAGAATTTCAGACCTCAAAGATAAGATTGGAGCTAGTGAACAGGAAAGAAAAGATCTTTTAAAAATAATAAGGAATCAGGAAATAACAATTCAACAGTTGCAAGATGATGCAAAGAAAAACAACATAAGATTAATAGGGATAAATGAAAAAGAAGGGGACAACACAAATGATATCAAGAGGCTATTTACAGAAGTAATAGCTGAAAATTTCCCAAACATGAGAATGGAAACTGACATTTAGATAAATGAAGCATATAAAACTCTGAACAGCCATAACCAAAATAAAACTACACCCAGACATATAATAATCACCATCCCAGAAATCCAACATAAGAACACAATATTAAAAGCTGTTAGAAAAGACAGATCACCTATAAAGGAAGACCTATCAGAATAACAGCAAACTTATCAACACAAACAATGAAGTCAAGAAGAGCATGGAGTGAAATATTTCAGATCCTAAAGGAAAATGACTTCCAATCCAGACTGCTATACCCTAAAAAACTGTCCTTCAAAATGGATGGAGAAATATGATACTTCCATGATAAAAAACAGCTTAAAAACTTCATGATCACCAAACCAACCCTGCCAAGAATACTCAAAGACATTCTAGATAAACATAGGAAAAAAACCACTAAGTAAGACAATTAAACAGAAGGGAAAGATAAAGATACAACAGCAGAAATATAACATGTCAACAATAAACCAATATATAACAGTATAACCATTAATGTAAATGGCCTCAATTCACCAATTAAAAGAAACAGACTGGCAGAATGGATCAAGAAACAACATCCAACCATATGCTGTCTACAAGAAACCCATCTAACCCAAAAGGAAATTCATACACTGAAAGTCCAAGGATGGAAAACAATACTTCATGCAACAGGAACCCCCAAAAAAGCAGGGGTAGCTATTCTGTTTGCAGACAATGTGAACTTCAAACCAAGAAATGTCCAAAGAGATAAAGAAGGTCACTACATACTAGTTAGGAGAAAACTTCAAGAGGAAGAGATAACAATGTTAAATATATATGCACCAAATTCCAGAGCACCCAGCTATATAAAGCAAGTAGTAACAGAAATGAAAAATCAAATAAGCAATAACACAATTATAACAGGAGACCTTAACATGCCATTGACACAAAGGGACAGATCAACTAGACAGAAAATCAGCAAAGAAATATCAGAACTGAATCACACCTGTGAACAAATGGACTTGATAGATGTATACAGAGTGTTCCATCCAACAACATGAGAATATACATTCTTCTCAGAAGTACATGGGACATTCTCTAAAATAGACCATATACTAGCTCACAGAACATATTTAAATAGATGCAAAAGAATTGAAATTATCCCATGCATGTTATCGGATCATAGCACCATGAAACTGGAAATTAATGATTAAAAAACTTCAAAAACCCCACAAACACATGGAAGTTGAATAATACACTCTTGAGCCATCAATGGGTCACAGAGGAAATTAAAGAAGAAATTAAACAATATTTACAAGCAAACGAAAATACAAATATAACTTACTGAAATCTGTGGGATGCAATGAAAGCAGTACTTAGAGGAAAATGTATTGCACTGAGTTCCCACATTAGGACAACATAACGAACACAAATAAACAACCTGATACTACATTTCAAACAGCTTGAAAAAAGAGCAAGCCAAGCCCAAAGCCAAAAGAAAGAAGGAAATTATAAGGATCAGAGCAAAAATTAATGCAATAGAGACTAAGAAAACAATACAAAGAATCACTGCATCAAAGAGTTGGTTCTTTGAAAGAATAAATAAAATTGATAAGCCCCTAGCCAACCTAATTTTAAAAAGGAAAGAAAAGACTCAGATTCATGCAATACAGAATGAAAAAGGTGAAATCACTACCAACTCTGTGGAAATACAGAAGATCATCAACACCTGTTTCGAAAACCTCTACTCTCCTAGATTCAATAACACAGAAAAATGGACAGATTCCTAGAAACATATGAACCACCAAACCTGGATCAAGAAGATGTAAACTGCTGAATAGCCCAATTTCTATTAATGAAATTGAAAATGTAATTAAGTCCTTACCAACAAAGAAGAGCCCAGGCCCAGATGGATTCACTGTGGAATTAAATAAGAAATACAAAGACTTAATGCCAACACTCCTCAAACTCTTCAATGAAATTGAAAGGGAAGAAATTCTCCCTAAGTCATTCCTGGAAGCAAATATCACTCTAGTACCAAAACCTGAGAAAGACCCAACTAAAAAAGAGAACTACAGGCCAATCTCCCTAATGAATATAGATGCAAAAATTCTCAATACGGTATTGGCAAACAGGATGTAGCAAATCATCAAGAAGATTATACACCATGACCAAGTGGGATTCATCCCAAGCATGCAGGGATGGTTCAACATATGTAAATCAATAAATGTAATCCACCATATCAATAGAGCCAAAAGTAACAATCACATGATCATTTCTATAGATGCAGAAAAAGCTTTTGATAAGATCCAACACCCATTCATGATAAGAACCTTACAGAGAATTGGAATAGATGGTCTCTACCTCAATATGATCAAGGCCATCTATGACAAACCAACAGCCAGCATCATATTAAATGGCCTTTACCTTAAAATCAGGCACAACACAAGGTTGTCTCTTATCACCACTTGTATTCAACATAGTACTGGAAATACTAGCCAGAGCAAATAGACAAGAGAGAGAATAAAAGGAGTATATAGATAGGAAAAGAGGAAGTTAAACTATCATTATTTGCAGATGACATGATACTCTACATAGAAGACCCCCAAAACTCCATCAAAGACTCCTAGATATAATAAATAAATTCAGCAATGTAGCTGGATACAAAATCAATGCTCAAAAATCAATAGCACTCCTATACACTAACAACAAAATCACCGAGAGAGAAATAAGAGAAGCCACACCCTTCATACTAGCATCCAAAAAAATGAAACACTTAGGAATTAATCTAACAAAAGAAGTAAAAGAGCTATACAGGGAAAATTATAATACCCTGAAAAAGAAATCAAAAAGGACCTCAGAAAATGGAAAGACATCCCTTGTTCATAGATAGGAAGAATAAATATTGTGAAAATGGCCATTCTCCCAAAATTGTTATACAGATTCAATGCAATCCCAATGAAAATACCACTAACATACCTCATAGATCTAGAGAAATCACTCCTAAAATTCATCTGGAACCAGAAGAGACTTAGAATAGCAAAGGCAATTCTAAGCAGCAAAGCCAAGGCAGGAGGCATCACAATCCCTGACTTGAAGTTATACTATAAAGCTACCATAATAAAATCAGCATGGTACTGGAATAAAAACAAGCCTGAAGATCAATGGAATAGACTAGAAGGTGCAACTATGCATATATTCAACCATCTTATTTTTGATAAAGGGGCCAAACATGTTCACTGGAAGAACAACAGTCTCTTTAATAAATGGTGCTGGAAAAACTGGCTATCTATATGCCAAAAACTAAAACTAGACCCATGCCTATCACCATGTACTGAACTAAAATCTAAATGGATCAAAGATCTAAATATTAAAACAGAAACACTAAATCTGTTGGAAGACAAAATAGGTAAAAATCTCGAAGACATAGGGGTAGGTAGAGAATTCATGAACAAGAACCAAACTGCACAGGAAATACTTCCCAGAATCAATAACTGGGATCACATCTTATTAAAGAGTTTCTGCATGTCAAAAGAAATCTTCAGCAGAGTGAAAAGAAAACCCACAAACTGGGAAAAAAATCTTAGCAAACTATCCCTCAGACAAAGGACTTCTGTCTAGAACTTATAAAGAATTTTAAAAAATCAGACCCCCGAAATTCAAAGACCCAATCCAAAAATGGGCATCCGAGATGAACACACAGTTCTCAGATGAAGAAATACAAATGGCAAATAAATACATGAAAAAATGTTCATCATCATCGATCATTAGAGAAATGCAAATTAAAACCACACTGAGATTCCATCTCACTCCAGAAAGAATGGCCAGGATCAAGAAAACTACCAACAACAAATGCTGGAGAGGCTTTGGGTAAAAAGGAACTCTTCTGCGCTGTTGGTGGTAGTGTAGACTGGTGCAACCACTGTGGAGGTCAGTCTGGAGGTTCCTCAAAAAGCTGGGATTGGTAGTCCCATTTGACCCAGCTATTCCACTGCTAGGCATATTCCCAGAAGAACTGAAAACATCATACCACAGTGATACATGTGCACCCATGTTTATAGCGGCACAATTTGTAATAGCCAGATCTTAGAAACAACCTAAGTGCCCATCAGCTGAGGAATGGATGAAAAAAAATTGTGGTACTTTTATACAATGGAGTACTGCTCAGCTATAAAGAATGATCACATTGAGATATTTATAAATAAATGGATGCAACTTGAGACCATACTCATAAGTGAAATAAATCAAACTCACATTTATAAATACCACATAGTCTCCCTAGTGTAAGAAAAGGTAAGACTACATAAGATTCTATGGTAATCATGAATCCCCATTATATTGCTTTGAAGACTTTAATGCTTTCATTCATTGGTTGGAATGTTTTTATTCTGTTTTATTTGACCTTATTATGTGTGATGGTATGAACAGCTACTTTGAAGAAAACAAGACATTATGGCAGCCATTGCTGATTTAATATCATCTGGCTTTGAAGTCCTACTATGCTTCTGTTCTATTACCATTGTTTCTATCATGTTGTGTCTTACTGGATTTTAATAAGTGTAATAATATAAACAAATTTTTATGGAAAATGAGATATTATAGTAGCCATTGTTCATTTTCTGTTATTTGGTTCAGAATGCCTTGTAATAATTTCATTCTCTTGAATGCTTTTATTCTATTTTGTTATGTTTGATATTATTGTTTGTGAAGCTATGCTCAACTATTTCAAAGAAAGATATTATAGTAGCTACTGTTGATATCCAACTGTCTTCTTGTGAAGTGCTGTGTTGCTTGTATTGTTCTGTTCTGATCTGCATTGTTCTGTCCTCTTTTGTTTTATTCTCTGTAAAATAAAATTTTAAAAAACCATGGCATTGATTTAATTTGTATTTATTTATTTATTTATTTTGTTACTAGGGATTGAACTCATGACTTCATGCTTTCCAAGTAGGTGCTTATGCTGCTGAGCTAAATCCCCAGTCTTATTTAGTTTTTTTAAAGACAGGATTCATTACATAGTCAGACTGGCCTGGAATTGACTGTATAGTTAGGTTGGCTTTGAACTCACAGCAGTCCTTCCCCCTCAGACTTCTATGCGCAGGGACTGCAAGTATGTGCCACCAAGTCCAGCATATATGATTATTGGTTATGTATGTATGTATGTGTCTTTCTGAGACAGCGTTTCACTATGTAGTTCAGGCTGGTCTTAAATCCACTGTGTAGCCCAGGCTGACTTCAAACTCACAGTGATCCTCCTGCCTCAACCTCCCAATTGCTGAGATTATAGGTGTGTGCCATCGAACTCAGTTATTTAATAATTCTTAAATCACATTTCATTTTATGTTCCTACATCCGGGTTCTACTTCTGTCAAAGGATTGTTCCTCTGTCAAGTGGGTAGGGAATGAAGAATATTTCTTTAATTTTAGGGACCTCCCTTCCTAATTTGCATTAGAGATCAATAGGTTGTGTTAGTAAGAGTAAATATCACATTGAGTAGTCGGGCGTGCATGGTGGCACATGCTTATAACCCCAGCACTCAGGAGGTTTAGGCAGGAGGATTGTTGCAATTTCCAGACCAGCCTGGATTGCATAGTGAGCTTACAGCCACTTTGAACTGCATAGTGAGACCCTGTCTCAAAAAGACAAAAAAAAAAAAAATTGCATTGTGCTTTGATGATAAGATCAAGAGCTATTTAATTCTGTCACAAGAAACATACAGGGGCCAAGGGTTTAGCTCAGCAGTGTAAATGCCTGCTTAGCAAACACGAGGTTGTGAGTTTGATCCCCAGCACCAAAAAGAAAAAAAAAAAAAAAAAAAAGAAAGAAACATACAGTGAATGATATGAGATGATTCAGGGTGTCACATTTATTTATTTATTTGGGACCGGGGATCAAACTCACAACCTTGTGCTTGCCAGGCAGGCACTTAGGCCACTGAGCTAAATCCCCAGACCAGGGTGTCCCTTTTTATGGTAAAGCCCTACTTCGCCATTCCAGAGACATCTATAAAGGTCTTTTCTTTGAGTTTTGGTCAGGGAGCCTCTGAGCTATTTTTAAAGGATAATGTTGCTGGGTGTGATGGCTCACTCCTGTAACCCCAGCACTCGGGGTTACCTATACAGTAAAACCTTGTCTCAAAATAAAAAAAGAAAAAAGGAATAAGCGCCTTGTGGCAAAAGAGTGGTATTATTCAACAATCAGAGAGACTTAAGAAGATAATTAGACCTCAAAAATTGATGGCCCTCAGAAGACAAATGAAGGGAGAGTAGTCTTCTGACTAATGGGCAGAGTAACACCATTGCGTAGTGGGTTGCTGTGTTGCCGCCATCTGGAGTGTGCAGGGTACAGTCAAACAATTGTCCTGGACAGTGTTTGCTGAGACCAGCGGAGTCCTGAGGAGGATGGGATGGAAGTAACTCAACTTTCCCAAGCACAGTGTCCACAGCCCTGTTGCAGATGAGCACTAAATCAGTAATTATCAATACTTAAGGCAACCTCTGCTGATTTGTTCTCATTCAGTAAAGGGCCTTTCTCTGAAACATTCCTATATTATGGTAATGTCATTAACTGTTTATTCTGTGAGAATCTCTTCCCCTGATTTCTGGAATGTTTCTGTTGTTTCAAGACTAGCTGTCTGTCAATATATGATTCTATGTATGTAACTGATCATGTAACGTTTGGTCACTTGCTTTGTACCTCCCACTTCTATTTCTATATGGACTAAACTTTCTGATTCAGGGCAGTTGCCTGGGAAGCATTATCCCTGTAACAGTACACTAGCATGAAATCCAACAGTCCACTGATGTAAAGATCAATTGCTGCCTTATTTCCTTGGTGCAAAGAGTCTTCCTTTTGGTTTGGCGTGGCTTGGGAAATTACCTGCAACAGGCCATCAGACCCAGCTCTTACATCTGTTATTTCTTTTTTTTTTCTTTCCTTTTCTTCTTTCTTTCTTTCTTTCTTTCTTTCTTTCTTTCTTTCTTTCTTCCTTTCATTCTTTTTTCTTTTTTCTTTCTTTCTTTCTTTCTTTCTTTCTTTCTTTCTTTCTTTCTTTCTTTCTTTCTTTCTTTTGATACAGGTTCTCTTTATGTAGTTAAGGCTGGCCTTGAACTTACTATGTAGCCTATGCTGGCCTCAAACTCACAGGAATCCTCCTGCCTGAACCTCTTAGGTGCTGGAATTACAGGTGTTCCTTTTTTTTTCTTATACAATGTTGTAAAGAACATGCAGAACAAGATTATTATTATTATATGTCTTTTTGAGACAGGGTCTCGCTATGCAGTTCAAGCTGGCCTTGAGCTCACTTTGTAGCCAAGGTTGGTCTTGAACTCACAACGATCCTCCTGCCTCAGCCTCCCAAATGCTGGGATTACAGGCATGAGCCACCATGCCTGGCTGTGCAGAACAAGATTACATATAGAGCTAATAGTTGGCAATCAAGTCTTGGTTTTGTTATACAGTTGTTGTTAGTAGTAGCAATAATAGTAGTAGTAGTAGAACAGTACTGGAGATTGAACCCAGGGCTTTTGTGCTAAGCTGTATCCGTTAGTAAAAAGAGAAAGAAAAACAGAGGTACAAACTCATGGGACAGGGTTTGATTTATTTATTTATTTATTTATTCATGGGTCAGGTTAATGGCAGAACAAATCTGAGAGGGACTGCTCTAGCCCTGGAGACCAGACCAGCTGCTCTGTACAGGCAATGGAGTCTTTTGTAGGGCTGGGTAGGGGTAGTTCAGTGAGAGGTTTTGGGGCTCCCTGCCAAGAACAAGGCTTGAGAGAGCACAGTGGTCAGGCTTGTTGAAGGATGAAGCTTAAGCAAGCACAGGAGAGGTGGCTCCTGGCCACATTAGGGCTGGTCATGTTGTGAGTCTCCTGGTGCAGCTGTGCTGGGAGAGGCGTTATAGAGCTGTTTTAGATCAGATTGGCGGCATTTGGATTTCTTCCATATCCTCAGTCCTGTTTTCCTTTCTAAAACTGAGACAGGGTGTTGTTATCACTAAATTGCAAAGGTTGGTCTCAAATTTACAGACTTCCTGTTTTAGACTCCCAGAATGGGATCATAGGATGTGCTACCACACCCAGCTGCTAAAAGCTTTTCAGTTTTTAAATTTATTTACTTGTTTTTATGGTACTGGGGACTAAAAAAGAGCCTTTGTATTGAGCTATACCTGATATATATATACAGGTATATACACACACACACACACACACACAATATATATATATATATTGTGTGTGTGTGTGTGTGAGACAGGCTCAGCAATTCAGGCTGACCTAGAACTTACCATGTAGGCAAAATTGTTCTTAAACCAGGCATGGTGGCACACTTCGGTAATCCCAGCACTTGGGAGGCTAAAGCAGGTGGATCATTGCAAGTTCTAGACCAGCCTGGGCTACAAAGTGAGCCCAAGTTCAGCCTGAATTGCTTAGTGAGACCCTGCCTCAAAAAGACAAAAAAAAATTTTTTTCCTTGAACTCACCACAATCTGCAAATGATCCTGAGAGCTGGAATTACAGGTGTGCACTACCACACCTGGCTGTTGTTGTATTTTGGAGATAGGGTCTCACTATGTAGTTTAGGCTGGCCTTGAGCGCACTAAGGCAGTGTTGTGTCTGGCGGGATGTCTCTAGGTGATCCTCTGCCTCTTTCTGGGTCCTTGCCCTTACTTCAGTGAAGAATAAAGTGGAGCTCTTCGCAGAAATGGAGGAGTCGGGGCTGTATAATGGGGAGCTAAGGCTTATTTAGAGTTGGCATATGGAGAAATGAGTGTGCTTATATACAGAAAGCAGAAGAGAACTTAGCAGTATCACTGTAAGATGGGGGGGTGGAGGGGCTCTGTTTGGAGTGCCCAGTGAGTATGAGACAGGCTTTGTACTTCTAGAGGTGAGCTGGTTCCTAAAAATAACCGGTCTACTTGTTGAAGTATTCTGGCACAATAGAGAAGCAAAAAGTAAAAACAAACACGTTTATTGAGTTGAAGACATGGAATGGAGCACACAACCCATGGCAGCTGGGCTGTCTCCTTTGACCAGATACAGAGAGGTAGAGGGTTATATGACTTCTGGTTGAGGTGGCGCATAGGGTAGATATTGATGACATGTGAGGAACTGATTGGAATTCTCTGTTTGCAAACAGGAAGAGGAGTTGCAATCAGGGCTGAAAGAGAAGTGTTCCTGCTTTGGCCTTCTGCCATGTTAGACCACTGCCATAACTGTAGAGTAAATTATACTAGGGAAAGAACCTTTCACTACTGACTGATGGTTGAGGCCAATCAGGGTGTCTTTGTTTCTGGAAGGAAGACAAGGTCAGCATAAGTAAATGTAATAGGTTCATAAGGATTCAGCAGGGTACAGTTCTCAAGTGCATGCTACATGGATAAGCATGTGATGATCTTACAATTGTTAGCCACAGGTGAACGTTTGACAATTTTTATAATATTAGCCATCTGTGTTTTGCCCTGGATTTTTGTGTGTGTCCTTCTGCCCCTACAGTAGCCCAGGCTAGCATCAAACTCCAGATGACCCTCCTGCCTTAGCCTTCCAAGTGATGGGATTACATGTATGCCCACCATACCCGGTTTAAAATTTAAAAACTTAGCTAGGTATAGTGGCACATACCTCCTGCAATCCAGCCCTCAGGAGGCTGAGGCAGGAGGATCATTGCAAGTTTGAGACAGCCTGGGCTACAAAGTAAGCTCAAGCCAGCCTGAAATGCATAGTGAGACCTTGTCTCAAAAAAATTTTTTTTTTTCAATTTTAACTTTTTTATTATAATTGGACATGTATTTATTTTTCACATTAATGGTCATACACTATTTCTTTTTTAATGTTCATTATAGTAAATTACATTGATTGGTTTTCTAGTGTTGAACTGTCTGCAATCCTGGGATAAATCTTACTTGGTCATGATCTGTATACTGTGGCCAGGTGTTGTGGTGCATACCTGCAATTACAGCTCTGAGGCTGAGGCAGGAGGATAACAAATTGGAGGTCAACCTGAGCTATATACTGAGACTCTGTTTTAAAAAATCATGAGTAAATATGGGGCTGGGGATTTAGCTCAATGGCTTAAACGCCTGCCTGGCAAGCACGAGGTTGAGAGTTCAATCCCCGGTACAAAAAAAAAAAAAAAACATGAGTAAATAAAATAGTAAGAGGCTGGGAGGGATAACAGTGTAGAGCACTTGCCTAGCATACATGATGCTCTGTGTCTGAGCTCTAGCACCATTCCCCACGAAAAAGCTGCAAAACTTTTGCTTTTTTTCCTATTATCTCACCTATAAAATGATCTGAGCATTTGGGGGGAATGATAGAATTTTGACCACCACTTTCATTTGTTTTATTATTTATTGGTCTATTTAAAATCACTGTGCCAGGCTATACATCTGTAATGCTAGCATTCTGGGAGGCTGAGGCAGGAGGATTACAGTCTAGAAAATAGTGAGATTTTATCACAAAAGACAAAATAAAAAGGAGCAGAGTGTAGCTCAGTTCAACACCTAATAACTATGTTTCTTCTCCTATGTTTTTTGATATAGGGTCTTACTAAGTCACTAAATTGCCCAGGTTGGATTTAATCTGTGATCCTCTTGCCTCCCAGAGTGCTGGGATTATAGGTGTGGCCCATCACTTTTTCTAGTTTCAAAATGTCTTCTAAAAGCATTGGCAAGCTATTCAAGCAGAGTGATGTAATCTGATTTACATTTTAAAAGTTTGTTTTTCCCTCTACCAAAATAGGTGTGGTAATGTATGTTTATAATAATCCCAGCACTTGAGAAGTTGAGGCAGGACCTTCAAGGAATGGAGGCTAGACTGACTAATGAGTTCAAGGCCACCCTGTACTACATAGTAAGACTGTATCTCAAAAAAGATATATATTTTTTTTTCTGTATAAACAGATACCAGAAGCTATGCAAAGGTAGTAGATGAGATGACAGTGGCTAGGTTTATGCTCTAGTGGAAGTAGAGATGGAAAGAAGGGAGTGGTGTTAAAATGTTTTGTTTTGTTTTGTTTTGTTTGAGACAGGGTCATGCTATATAGTCCAGGCTGGCCTGCCTTAGCCTCCTAAGTGCCAGAATTAGAGGCATACACCACCATAATGTATTTTAAATGTATTTTTATTTATGCTCCCCCAACTCTCTCTTTGGCTTTTTAGAGATAGGAACTCACTATGTACTCCAGGGAGGACTTGAACTCACTGTAATCTTCCTAATTCAGCCTCCCAAGTGCTAAGATTATAGGCATTCATCACCAAGCTCAATTTAAATATATTTTAAAATATTGGCTGGTAATATATATAGCGTGTGATGTAAAAGGCCCTGGATTCAATCCCCAGTACCAAAAAGAAGAAAGAAATTTCTTGTAAGACTGAGTTGTTTAAAGGCAGAGACCTGTAAAGACTATTGTTTTGAGGATAAAACCTAGTACATAATAAGTGCTCAGTGAATATTAGTTTCATGAACAAATAAGTCACACAAATAGCTGCACTAGATTTCTCAGGCTCTAACCACCACTCAAAGACTTTTTAGAGATTTATCTCTCTTTACCAACTGTCAACCTTGATATCTGATTATGGCAGCCACTTAATGAGTGGTGTTTTATTTTGTTTTGTTTTTAGAGACAGTTCACTATCCAGTTCAGATTTGCCTTAAACTTACTTTTGTAATGCTCAGACCATTGACTAACCAAATGCGCCACCATCTTGTTCTGTATGCGCCATTTTAAAGTTAAGTTTTTGTTTCCTACTTAAGTTTCTGTTTCATAAGATAAGTTTCCTTTTCCCCGAACTGACGCTTAACCAACCAATTTTCTCCCCGTGTTCTTACCACCCCGAATTCACCAATCATTGCTAATCTTGTCCTCCCCATACCCACTATAAAGATAACCACCCTTAGTTGTTAGGCGCGCAGTCTCGAGATCAATCAACACAGACTGCGTCGCCAGGCTTGGCAATAAAACTCCTTCACTCTTGATTGATTGGCTTTCATTTCTAAATCATCATTGCACCATTACACTTTATAGTCCAGGCTGGCCTCAAATTTGCAGTGATCCTCCTGCCTCAGCCTTCCAAGTGCTGAATACAGGTGTGCACCACCATGCCCACCTACTCTTAGTTGTTTGAAGAATCTCCACACTGATTTCGACAGTGGCTGTGCCAATCTCTACTCCAACCAACAGTGAAGAAGGGTTCTTTTCCTCCATAGCCCCACCATTTGTTATTGATGATAGCCATTCTTTCTGGAGTGAGATGGAATCTTAGCATTGTTTTAATTTGCATCTGGCAAGCCCAGCATGGTGGCTCACGCCTGTAATCCCAGCACTGGTGAGGATGAGGCAGGAGGATCATTGTGAGTTTGAGACAAGCCTGGGCTACAAAGTGAACTCAAGGCCAGTCTGAACTGAATAGTGAGACCCTGTCTCAAAAGGACAAAAAAAAAAAAAATTGCATCTGAGAAATATGTATGCATTTCAGATGCCCATTTTTGGGCTAGGTTTTTAAATCAAGGAGGAGGATCTGATTTTTTTTTTTTTAGTTCTCTATATTTTCTAGATATTAGTCCTTTGTCTAAAGAACAGCTGACAAATTTTTTCCTATACTGTGGATTGTCTCTTTACTCTGTTGGTTTCTTTTGCTGTGCAAAAGCTTTTAAATAAGATGAGATCCCAGTTATTGATTCTTTGTGACAGTTCCTATGCAATTGGGATTTTGTTTATAGTCTTTGCCTACACCAGTGTTTTCAAGAGTTCTACCTATTTTATCTTCCAGCAGATTTAATGTTTCTGTTTTAATATTTAGATCTTTTATCTGTTTTAATTTTAGTTTATTGCATGGTGAAAGATTTGGGTCTAGTTTTAATCTTCAGTATGTGGAAAACCAGTTTTTCCTTCACCATTTATTACAGAGGCTGTCTTTCTTCCAGGGAGGGTGTTTGTCAAAGATAAAGTGTTTGAGTATGTTTGGAGATGTTTCTGCATCTTCTAATGTGTTCCATTAATCCTTGGATCTGTGTTTTTGCCATACTATGCTGTTTTTTTTTAATCATAGTAGCTTTTTTTATTACATAAATTAACCCATTTATTATAGGCGAGGGATGTCTAAAATGGTAGAGCTTCTAATGGTCTTTCAGTTCCTTCAGTCTTCTGATGGCTAACTTGACTGTGAATACAGAAATGGTAATGTAGGTCCAGGCACCACCAGTTACTGTTTTCATGCAGGAACCACAGTGTTAGATCCCTATAACCCGTTCCTTCATCTTAGTCTTGCCACAGAAGGAGGAGGTGTACTTCGCATGTTAGCTGATTTCAATTTTTTTCACCCTTTTTTGGAGTGAGGCACCAAAGCAGGTCCTGTATTTACTGACAATGCTGACTTTCTTGGTGCTTTTGGCTATGTTGACTTGGCCCAGAGAGCTGTAGTAGAGTTTTTGTTTTTTGGTCTTTTTGAGACAGTGTTTCACTGTGCAGCTCAGGCTGGTCTTGACTCACTTTGTAGCCTAGGCTGGCCTCGAACTCACAGTGATACTGATCCTCCTACCTCAGCCTCTTGAGTGCTGGAATTGCAGGTGTGTGCCTGGCTATCATGGTAGCTTTGCAATATAATTTCAAGTTAGGAGTTATCATGCCTCCTGCTTTCCCTTTGTTGCCCAGAATTGCTTTTGCTTCTAGGTCTCTTGTTCCAAATGAATTTTAAGATTGTTTTCATGAGGCTTGAGGGTGACATCTAGGCCCAAAGCATAACAGTTGGCTAACAGTTTGTTGATTTTATTTAATCATTGAAAGAACCAACTCTTCGATTCATTGATTCTTTGTATTGTATTCTTAGTCTTCACTAGATTAATTTTTGCTCTAATTTATAATTTTATAACTATAATTTATAATTTTATAACTATAATTTCCTTTTTTGTATGAGCTTTGGTCTTGACTTGCTGTTCATTTTCTAGGAGCTTGAGGTTCAGCATTAGGTTGTTTATTTGAGCTCATTCTGTTTTTCTTCTTTTTTTATTTTTTTAATTTTGGAAATCAAACTCAGGACCTCACATTTGCCAGGCATGCCACTGAGCTATATCCCCAGCCCTGTTTTTCTGATATGAGTATGCACTGCTATAAATTTGCCTTGCAGGACTGCTGTCATTGGGTCCCATAAGTTCTGGTATGTTATACTGACATTATCATTTAACTGTAGAAACTATCTAATTTCTTCTTTTTGGGGGGTCCAGTTTCTTTCATTTCATCTGTGACTCATTGTTTTTTCAGGAGGGTGTTATTTAATTTCCATGTATTTATGAAATTCTTATGGTTTCTTTTGGCGTTGATTGTTTTCCAGTTTTATTGCACTATAATCTGATAGTATGCATAGGATAGTTTAAATTCCTTTGCATTTATGTAAGCAAATTCCATGAGCTAGTATGTGGTCTATTTTGGAGGACATCCCATGTGCAGCTCAGAAGAATGTGTATTCTGATGTTATGGGATGGAGCACTTTTTAGATATCTACTAAGTCAATTTGTTCAAAAATTTGGTTCTGTTTTGACATTTCTTTCTTGATTTTTTTGTCTAGTTGATGTGTCTATTTGTAACAGTGGGGTATTGAGGTCCCCTATTATAATTGTATTAGTGCTTATTTGATTTTTCTTGTTGACTAATATTTATTTTATATAGTTGGGTGTACTGGTATTTGTTGCATATATAGTTATGATAGTAATCTCTTCCTCTTGGATTATTCTCTTTTCAAGGATGTAGTGATGTTTTTTTGTTTTTCTTAACCGATCTATTTGCAGATTTTGTCTGCAAATAAAATAGGTACCCCTGTTTTTTTTCCAGGTTCCTGTCACATGGACTGTTGTTTTCCATCCTTTTACTATGAAATTTTTTTGAATTAAATGTGTTTCTTGTATGCAGCATATTGTTGGATCATGCTTCTTTTTCCTATCTGCCAATCTGTTTCTTTTGATTGGTGAATTGAGACAATTACCATTGATAGTTATAACTGATATGTATTGACTTATCCTTGTCATACTAATTTCCAGTTGTTAGCTTCCTTTTTTCCCCCTTCTGTTTAATTGCTTTTATTATCTGGATTGATTCTGTTGGGATTCATAAAGTTGTAGTCCTTTTTATCTCTTCCTAGAATGTTCTTTTTTTTTTTTTTTTTTTTTTTTTTTAGACAGGGTCTCACTATGCTGTTCAGGTTGGCCTTGAGCTCACTTTGTAGCCCAGGCTGGTCTCGAACTCACAATGATCCTCCTGTCTCAGCCTCTCAAGTGCTGGGATTACAAGCATGAGCCACCATGCCCAGCTTAGAATGTTCCTTAAAACATTTTGAAGTGGTGGTCTCATGGTCATGAATTTCCTCATGTGTTCTTTGTCATAGAAGTATCTTATTTGTCCATCAGGTTTAAAAGATAGTTTTGTGGGATATATCAATCTGGGCTGGAGGTTATTTTTACGGCTTGAAGTACTTCACTTCAATCTGTCCTTGACTTGAGAGTTTGTATTGAGCTGTGATTCTCATGGACTTTCCTTTATAAGTGATTTGTTTCTTCTCTCTTACAGATTTTAATATTCTGTTCTTATGTTGAATTTCTGAAATTGACTGTGATATGCCTTGCTATAGAATTTTTTTTGGTCGTGGCTAATGGAATTCTATATGTCTCATTTATCTGTGTCAAATTCTTTTTTCCTGCTTAGGAAGTTTTCTTCCATGACATCCATGAACAGGTTTTTTGTGTCATTTGTGCTACCTCCTACTTTTTCATTGACTCTGATCAATTTTTTGTTATTTTTTTTAATCATCTAGCAGCTGCTAGATTGATTTCTCATGGTCACTTGCTATTTTTAAGAAACTTGGTTTTTTTTGTTTTTTTTTTAAGATAGTATCACTTTACAGTTTAGGCTGGACTTGAACTCAGTTTGGAGTGTAGGCTTGCTTGAAACTCACAGTGATCCTCCTTCCTCAACTTCCCAAGTGCTGAGATTGTGAGGGTAACTGAGACTCCATCTCATCTCTTAGATTCCATTTTAGTTTGTAGTTACGCTTTAGGTGAACTCTGTCTCTAATTTCTGAGAATCTTCCCTAGTAGCCATAAAACCATAAAAAGGGGAACAAACAGTTTTAGCACACAGGGGTCAAGATGACCCTTGCCTGCATGCTGGCTGACTAATGACCCAGATGTTCAGGAAGGTCCCATAACACTCCTGTGAGACTTTGCTGTGATAGGGTTGCTATGATAACTGAGAAACTTGTAAATTCTAAGTAAGGTGATAAGGTTACCATGGTTATTGAAAAGGTATAAAACTTGGGAGAGAACAAAGACCAGGATGGATGTGTGTCATGGCAGAGTGCTGACCACATACATCAGCCAGCTGAATAAATCTTGTTTCTCAATTCTTGGTCTTCCATGGGTCTTTCCTTGATGATTTTTTTTTTTTTTGATACCAGGCATCAAACTCACAACCTTACACTTGACACTTGTGCCACTAAGCTAAATCTCTGGCTTTTTTTTTCAATAATTTTGTTGTAACAGGGTTTCAGGTGAAGAAATCCCCTTATTTTCATGATTGCTAACAGCAATCATGTCTTCTAGAACTGATATTCTGGCCTCACATTGGCTCATTCTGCTGCATGTACTTTCAGTGGAATTTTTAATCCCCTGGATATCTGAATCTGCTTTTTGGATTTTATTTCTTTCCCATGTTGGGCATTCATAGTTTCTATCATTTCCCTAAGCTCCTATATTTTGTTTTTAATCTGTATCTGCTCTAGAGTCACTAAACATGTCTTTCATTATGGTAACTGTCTCTAGTTATCTGAGTATTTCTGATTTGATTTTTTTTCTAGAGCCTCTTTCATCTGCTTTGTTACTTGTACTGTTAACATTTCAGAGCATCCAGATGGGTTTTTTTTTTTTTAATTGTTCCACCTCACTGGCCCATGAGTTTGCCTTTGGTGAGCTGGAAGGCTGGGGTTGCATCTAGTTTAAGTGTCTTCTCATTTTCTATTTTTTTCAAGATTAATTCCTGGGTTGATCATTATAATTGCTTATGGCAAGTATTTGGAATCTTTAAAGATGATTACTTTTTAGAGATGTCTTCCAGGTGTAGCTGGTTTTTGGATTTTGAGTCTGTTGCAAGAACCTACCTCTTTAATTCATTGGAGATGAGATGTTGCTGCCTATTTGATCTAGTTCTTTGGTACTGGCCTATTATATATATATTTTTTATGGCCAGCAATCTCAGTGTTGGCATACAAAGAACAATTGATTAGAACAATTATGCCACTTTGGGTAAAGAGGTACAATCCTCAATAACAATAGCATCAAACAGCCTAGAAAATGATAAACTGTGATAACTATTAATTTGCCACCTTTTTTTATTCCAATGATTTAATTTGCCACCTTTAACCATATTAACTAGATTTGTGCTTATATCACAAAATCTAAAACAAGAACCAGGAAATTGTATACAGTAAATATGCCATAAGTATGATGATTTTATCCTAAAGGAAGCAATTTTAAAAGGAATTGAGAACAAATAGAGAAATAAAAGAAGTGGAAGAGATTAGAAGCAAGACTGGAGAATTTGGGATTGTGCAAATTTTGGAAAAGTGGTACAGAAGACAGGAAGGAAAGAGAGAAGGAATAAATATAACAAGAACAGAAAACAACAAATTAGAAACAATGTTTACACTTATATAAAAATTAAAACAAATAATGTGGGCTGGGGATTTAGCTCAGTGGCATAAGTTCCTGCCTTGCAAGCACGTGGTCATGAGTTCGATCCCCGGTACCAGTAAAAAAAAAAAAAAAAAAAAAAAAAAAAAAAAAAAAAAAAAAAAAAAAAAAAAAAAAAAAAAAAAAAAAAAAAAAAAAAATATATATATATATATATATATAATAATGAAGATAAAAGAAAGCAAAACAAGGGGCTATGGATTTAGCTCAGCAGCATAAGTCCCTGCCTTGCAAGCATGCAGTCGTGAGTTTGATCCCTGGTACTGATTAAAAAAAAAAAAAAGAAAGCAAAACAGAACAACAGCAAGAAAAGAGAGAAGCCATATGTTGTGACATATACCTGTAATCCCAGCACTCAGGGGACTGAGGTAGGAGGATTGCTATGAGTTTGAAGGCAGCCTGGACTGCAAGTCCAGCCTGAACTGCATAGTGAAACCCTGTTTCAGAGAGAGAGAGAGAGAGAGAGAGAGAGGAAAATATGTCTATTTCAAAGAATATCTCTGCTGTCACTGGTAAACAAAGTGGTCAGAGTCCAGATGTTGATTAATCCCCACAAGCCAGCCATAGATTTACAGTGGGGTAGTGGAGCCTGCAACTTTACTTCTACTGAAGTTCAGGCTGGTTTCTGGTTGTCAGGCTAGAAGTCAATTTCTTCAGCCTGCAACACTCAGTGTGTTTCCTGCCATCTTGAACTTGGCTCCTTGACCTCTTGTCTTCTTAATCTCAGCTGTCTTACTGTGACACTAGGAACTCCTACATGGAGCCATCCTATAGCTGTTCTGTATTTTAAGCTCCGTAAGCCCCTCCCCAAGATGCCTACTGGCCAGTTGCCCTCTACTAGGGGCAGTTCTCTGCATCTACTGCTCCATTCCACTGGTGTGTTTCTCTGTAGAGGCCCCTGAGGTCACTATTAGTCATCATGCATCTGCTGGTTTCAGCTATCCTTCCCATGCAGTAAGTCAGTGCTCAGTGAGAAAATGCTGCTTGCTACCTCCTTTCTTGAAGTCTCTCTTTTTTCTTTTCTTGTGGGCTTCAATTTTCACTTCAGATTCTTGCTTGGTCTTGGGGACCCACCTTTTCTTCCTCAAGTTGCTAATTCTAGCACCAGGACACCAAATATTAAACAGTCTGTTTCTCTGTTGCTTACCACTCTGCCATCTTCTCAGAAGTTGCCAGGCATGTGGGTTTTTTTTTTTCCTATGCTAGGGATTGAATTCACAATCTTTCACTTGCCAGCAGGCACCTACACTACTGAATTAAATCCTTGACCCAGGCATGCAGCCTTTTTTGGCTGGTGGGGGTACCAGGGCTCAAACTCATGACCTTCCACTTGCCAGGCAGGCACTTATGCTGCCAAGCTAAATCCCCAGCCTTGGCATGCAGCTTTTTATAAACAACATATCTGTAACTTTCTGAGCAGGTTACACCTTCCTGGAACCCTGGTTTCTTTTTCTATGAAATGAGATTGATAACAGCAATCTCATTAGCCTTGTAGCTAAGGTTTTTGCTTTTTTTTTTTTTGTTTGTTTTTTGAGACAGTGTCTCACTTTGTAGTTCAGGCTGGCTTCAAACTCACAACAATCCTCCTATCTCAGCCTCCCAAGTGTTGGGATTACAGGCATGTGTCACCATGTCCAGCTGTTGTGCTAAAAACCCTTGGAGCATAACACATTTTTTTACCATAAAAGTGCATAAACCTGGGTGTGTCAAACCCACACTTATTCTTTAGAATATTTCTATTGATGAATTACTAATTTTAATTGTATGAGTTTTATTATATTAAACAATGAGTACTTAACAGGAAAAATATCACAAAATAAGGTATCACATTTTTATATTTATGGAGGATTTATAAAAAAGGCATCAAAATTGTCAACATTGACTGGTTTTTAGTGTATGATGTCTAAAAAAGAACAACAGAAATAAATTCCTTTGTGGGGTTGGGAATTTAACTCAGTGGCACAGTGCCTGCTGGGCAAGTGTGAGGTCCTAAGTTTGATTCCCAGTACCAAAAAAATTGCTATGTGAGCTGCAATGAAAATATCACTCTGCAAAAAAAATCTTTATTTCAAGTTTTACAAATAAGATACTCTTCATTCATGAGAATAGCATGTTGCATATATACATATCACATTGAGAACATGTGTTTTGTTTTCCTGGTCTTTTTTGCAAGACATATTTGACATCTGTTAGTTACTTTTCTCTTGTTGAGACAAAATACCCAGCGCTCAAAATGAAGAAAGGAAAGGTTTATTTAGCTCACAGTTTGTGGAAATTTCAGTCCATAATCAGCTGGCTCCAAGGCAGAGTGGCGACTAAGGGGCAACCGTTCATGGTGGCTAAAAGTGATAAGAGCAAAAAGAGCAAAAGGGGAGGAGAAAAAGAGGATTCTTTCTGTCCCTTATATTGTACGTGAGTCATATCTACTCTAGAGTGTGTGTAACCCCAGCTTTGGACCATGAATCAATCAGAAACTCTGAAAGCCTGACTCCTTGACTGAATGAGGCTTTGGGGAGACATCTAGACACAAACCATAAAAACATCTCACTGGTCTTGCTGTTTTGACAGGAAGTTTGTGTGTGTGTGTGTGTGTGTGTGTGTGTTTGCAAAATTTATTGATGGCTTACTGAAAACTTGGTCAACCCAATTTATTTGACATTCGTGAAATGTAAATTAAAATAAACCCCAACCTAATTTTTACTTTCCAAGTAGCTACTTCATTCCAATCATTGGAAATGACATGCATGAAATGAGTATGAGACCAGTAATAGAATGTATCCAAGAGGGGAAAACAAGCACTAATATAGTTTCCTTTTTTTTTTTTTTGTACCAGGGATCGAACCCACGACCTTGCACTTGCCAGGAAGGTGCTTAAGCCACTGAACTAAATCCCCGGCCCTATAGTTGCCTTTTTGTTATTGCTGTATTGATATGAGCTAGTGGGCATAGGGCTGATTATATTAAAATGAATGGAATCTGTGATCTCCATCCCACCCAAATAACTGAAATGCAACTGAAAGACTTTATATCTTCCCTGCCTGTAGTATATGCTAAAAGTATGTTTAAATTAACTTGTTTCTTACTAAGGTTCATCGCTGTGGGCAATTTGGAAAGTGGGAAAGTAACAAAGAAGTTAAAAATTATGCACAAGTCTGCCAACTATGGATAATCTTCTATTAACATCTTGGCAATATTTTTAATCCACTTCTATTTTTCCATTTTTTTTGCCTGAGGAAGTTCTTGTTATATTATTCAATGTATAGTTTAAAAGGAACATAAAATATCAATAAAATAAAGTATTAAATTCTTACAGAAC
The DNA here is from genome assembly GCA_004027455.1 of Hydrochoerus hydrochaeris. Classification (NCBI taxonomy): domain Eukaryota; kingdom Metazoa; phylum Chordata; class Mammalia; order Rodentia; family Hydrochaeridae; genus Hydrochoerus; species Hydrochoerus hydrochaeris. Next base: position 122,028 of record PVLA01005298.1, on the reverse strand, counting down.
ATGTTATTGCTTGTTTTTCACATCAGCTATATACTCCCTTACAAAACCTGAGATAGGGCTGGGGATTTAGCTCAGTGGCATAAGCACCTGCCTGGCAAGTGGCAAGTGCAAGGTCATGAGTTCAATCTCTGGTACAGCAAAAAAAAAAAAAAAAAAGACAGAGTTTTTAAACTGGGTGTGGTGGCTCATGCCTGTAATTGCAAAACTCGGGAGGCTGAGGCAGGTGGACTGTTGTGAGTTTGAGACTAGCCTAGGATACAAAGTGAGCTCAAGGCCAGCCTGTACTGCATAGAGACCCTGTCTCAAAAAGACAAAAAACAAACAAAAAAAACCCCACCTGAGATAGATGACATCAGAAATAAATTTGCTTATAAAACTGAAGAGATAACATCAGAAATAAAAAACCTATATGAAATGAAAATATCTATAAAGCTCTACAACAAAAGTAATCTTTGCTTCAATAGTCACACTGAAGGCAGTCTTCACACATGAAAATTTCATGTTTCATATACAAATATTGCTTACCTGGATAGTAGATATATTTTCTTTTCCTGTTTGACACAGTTGACATCTTTTTGGTTTTCCTGTGTCATAGTAGGTCTTTGGGATGCTGCACCTGCTTGTTCACTTGTCAACTCACCAGTGTGGTTTACATTTTTCTTTTTTGCATAGTTCCCTGGGCAGAACATTTTGTTTTCCTTGGCTGTGAATTAGGAGTTCCATTCCCAATCCTCTAAAAAAATTTCTCTGTGGCATTTTGCACTTGTTATTTGTAAACTGTCAAACTATTTATGCCATAAATATTTAGAACTGAGTAAAACACACAGCCACTGGCCAATGTTTTGTGTTTCACATGAGACCACAATTGTTGCATAACTCATCAACAACAGCTGCTCTGTCTTTGGTTTCGTTGTAGAAAGTTGCCATCTCAAAGTGCCTGTCTGGCAAGCTGAGGTTGTGAGTTTGATCCCAGGTACACACACACACACACACACACACACCAAAAAAAAGGAAAAGAAAAGGAAAGTTACCATTTCAGGCTTCTGTTTTGTGTTTTGTTGAAGTGTCCCTATCAATATTTCCATCATGACACAATGTTGACATTAGCAGTAACTTTTTGTTTTTCTTTACTGTATGAGACCAATGTAAATCTTTCTGAAATCCAAAGATTGTACCATAGGTTCTCTGTTTTTATTTTTTTAATTTTTGAGATGAGGGTCTCATTATGGAGTGCAGGCTGGCCTTGAACTCACATATGTAGTCCAAGATGGCCTCAAGCTCATAGCAATCCTCTTGCCTCAGCCTCCCAACTGCTGGGATTATAGGCATGTAACACCACACCCAGCATAATTCTTTGTTTTGAAGTTGCAATATTTCATTTGAAATTTCTGTTTTGTTCCTGTGCTGTTCAATTTGTTTTCTATTAGCAAATGTAACATCAATCAGAAACTGGTAAGCCAATTGTTGAATGTCACATCCCAATTGTTTAGGAGATGAGAGCAACAAGCCTATTTAAATCATCCTTTTTTTTTTTTTTTTTTTGGTACCAGAGATCAAACTCACAACCTTGTGCTTGCGAGGCAGGCACTTGTGCCACTGAGCTAAATCCCTGGCCCTCACATCATTATTTGGTTTATTGCTATATGAATAAGGACCTGATAGCTGACTTCCAGGATAAATTTCTAAATTGAAAACATAATAAATCCTTGCATCTCCAAGGGCATAAATTTTTGTGCCATATTTTGACCCATTTCTCTTCCATAAATCTTTTACATTCCTGAAATTACTATGAAAAAATCCCTGGTAAGTGCAGCAGATCTATGAATGTTTTCAGTTCTGCTGGTGAGGTGTCATAACAAATACATTTAAAATTTTTTTTATTATTTTGAAGGTAGTAAAATACAACAGAACAAGACAGAACAAAGCCAATTGAGACAATGCAGTGAAATTGGTACAGAACATCACAGCAGTTACTGGGATAACAGTAATAGGTACTGTAGTATTTCTCATTATCTTCACAATAGTTGTCCTTTCAATCAGGTATAGCAAAAAAAAAAAAATCAGGTATAGCAAAATCAAACCAAATACAGAATATTATAGAACGTATCAAAACAATATTGAATAGAGCCCATATAATTAATCAGAACAAAGCCAAACAGTAATAACAATATTTGCTTTCAAAGAGATGGTAGACCTCTGGCTCCCATTTGCCAATGGGGGAGGAGGATGGGATGTTTGCTTCTCAGCCCATGCACTGCTAGGCTCATGGCTGCTTACCAGGGAGGCAAGTGGATTGCTTTCTTTCCCAGCGCCCTAAGTTCTAACATGGTGAGATCTTGGGAGACACTGGCTGGTTCTCTCCCTGTGGTGCCTGCTGCTCGTTTGAGCCAAGGCTGCTTATCAGGGAGGCAAGTGGGTTGCTTTCTTTCCCCCAAATACATTTTTAAATATGACTATTAGTGCATACAGAATGTTCTACTTGTATCTTGGCCTTTGTGTATTTCATAGCATCTGGAGGGTTTTTTTTTTTTTTTGTACTGGGGGATTGAACTCATAACCTTGTGCTTGCCAGGCAGGTGCTTGTGCCACTGAGTTAAGTCCCCAGCCCATTGTGAGCATTTTATCTGCTACAATTTCCAATGCTGAATGATGGTGCTGGCATTCTGTCCAATATCATTCATCCCTATGAAAACTTTCACTATATTTTTGGACCTAGTTCTAACACTGGATTATTCTATTTGGTGGAGTGACCATTTTGCAACAGTTCAACTAGTTATATATGTTAAAGTCATCATCATCATAGTCATACCATTCTTCTGTTATGACAACATGTATGTTATTATAATGGTTCATCTTTATTATCCATGTATGAATAATCTGATGATTCACTTTTGATCTCCTTTAAAAGTTGCAAATCTTAGGCTTGGGGTTTAGCTCAGTGGCATAAGTGCCTGCTTGGCAAACATGAAGTCTTGAGTTTGATCCCCAATACCAAAAAAACAAAAAACAAAAAACAAAAAAACAAAAAGAAGTTGCAAATCTGAGCCAGGCGAAGTGGCACAGGCCTGTAATGTAGCACTCAGGAGGCTGAGGCAGGAGGGTTATTGCAAGTTCAAGACCAGCTGGGCTACAAAGTGAACTCAAGGCCAGCCTGAACAGCATAGCAAGACCCTGTCTCAAAAAAACAAAAACAAAAACTTGCAAATCTGTTTTTTCATGTGCCATTGTACTGAATGGACTACTTCTACTAAAAATACATAAATAAAAAGAAAACTTTAAAAAACCCCAACAAATCTTCGAGTGATGGGGGTGCATTATGCTGTCTCTGATGGTCAGGTAAACATACATAAAAACCGATCCACAGAGCAGTGGGTCAGGTAAACATACACAAAAACTGATCCACAGAGCAGCAGGTGTAAATCCTGGTTTGAAACTTTTGCACATGTACACACACCTTGCCTTTCATTGTGCCAAGTGGTAAACAAAAGATTACTTCCTGTATCCCTCAGGGCAAGGTACTGAGACACACAGTCGGCTACTATAATATTAAAGTAAAAATGTATAGTAAAATAGGTTTTTTTTTGGTCTTTTTGAGACAGTGTCTCGCTATGCCGTTCAGGCTGGCCTTGAGCTCACTTTGTAGCCCAGGCTGGTCTCGAACTCGCAACGATCCTCCTGGTCTCAGTCTCCGGAGTGCTGGGATTATCGGCGTGAGCCACCACGCCCGGCTAAATCTACAGTAAAATAGTAAGGCATGTGTTTGTGGGACCCACTGTTAAATGACATTTAATAATTTTAGCGCATTTAAGCACAGTGACCCCCACGTGGTAAACACTTAATGATGGTAGCTCTGAGTGGTAGCAGGGAGCAAGTAAAAACTAGCCGTTTAGGAATCTGGGAGGGGCCTAGGAGGACAGCATCAGTGGATTGGGTTAGCCAAAGGGGGCGGGCTTAGAGGGAGGAGCCAGCCTCCTTTCACCGAAAGCCCTGACTTTGAAAAAAACGCGGTGGTTTTAGATACAACCAATTCTAGAGCAGCAACTTTTTGCGTCAGTAGTTGCTAAGGTTCAGAGCTACACGTCTCTCACCGAGGTCAGTTCTAGCCGTTACTGCTGGACCCGTGCTCAGCACTTGCGTATCTATCCGTTAAGCCAGAGGACACAGAGAAAATCTCTGTCACCTTTTCGGATGTGCTAGCCAGAAGGTGTCCTTCAGCTACCCCTTTCACGTATTTGCAGAGCAGTACAGGCTTCACTTTTTTATGAAGCTGCAGACTGACACCCTGTCAGGAGTTGTAGTATTAAGATTCTAGTTCTTCTTAAGCCACTTGCTACAGAGGCAGAAGGTTGCTGGGGAGAGGAGAAGCGAGTCAGAGAGGGAAGGTAACCTGCAGAGCCGTACAAGGAGATCGGGAGTGTCCTTGGTATAGAAAGGCGGCTTGAGTCCTGGCCCTTTAAACCTGAGGGGGGATCCGGAAGTGGATAGGCGGGGCAAGAGCCCTAGTATATAAGGGAGCTCTGGCCGCGCGGGGTCTCCAATCTGCCATTTTCTATTCCTAAGTGAGACTGTGGTATCCCAAATTCCCTCCGTTTTCCTCACAGGCTCTTTTCCGCCCAGTGGCCCACCACCGCAGGGGAACGATGGCCACAGAGTCCACAGCCACAGCTGCCATCGCTGCGGAGCTAGTTTCCTCCGACAAGTAAGCGAGACCGCGACGATTTTGAGGCACTTGCCGGAGTCTGTGGGGAGGGCTGGTGGGCTGGGTCTCCGCCGGAGACTTAGACGAGAGGAGAGAGAACTGCTTTCTCTGGAGCAACTGCCGATGGTCGGGGGGGGGGTCGTCTGGACAGCGGAGCAACACTCCTTTAGCGGAGAGCCCGCTCACGAGCGATAACAGCGGGCGGCTGGCGCCCCCTGCCCCGCTTTTTTCGGCCGCCATCTTGCCGGGGGCCGCGGCACTGTCTCTGTTGCTGGCCCGTCTTCATCCCTCGGCCTGGGGTCGCCGGTAGGGAGGCTGGTCCGCGGCGCGCCGATCTACCCTCACGGCTCTACTACCCGCGCGCTTGTAGTGTGCGCCTTCCGGTTGAGTCTCCAAACACCCAGGGAATGAGACCTACAGATTTGGCGCCAAAAAAAAAAAAAAAAATGCACGAGGAGGGAGGCTGGACCCGTGGGGCTGAGGGGGCGGGGTATTAGGGGCGGAGTCTTTCGCCGGCTTTGGAGCAGAGGGCGGAGCCTTAAGGAGGCGGGAAAACTCCATTGTTAGGGACTGGGAGGCTTCGGCGTCCTGCTTAAAACTTCCGCGTTGCGGTGCGTTGTATATGTCCTGCTGCTGCCTGGCTCACTTTGTGCTTCCCTCACAGCGTAGTGAGAGTGCCCCAGCCTGTGCTGAGGAGCATCGTATTGTTTAGACTTTGGGGAGGAGACAGGCTGCTTCTGGGGTATGTTGTCGGGTTGGCAGCTTCCGCGCTGCATAGAGCTCTTCCTAGTTTTCACTTGTTGCCGAGTGGGTGGTATGCAAGTGGAAGGACTGGAAGGAAAAAAAGGTGCAATTGGCTTTGAAAGCGGTACAGTTCCATTCACGCATAAGCTACTTTTGAATAATAAACAGAAACGTCATCATTTCATCATCATTTCTGTTTTCCATACAGCATTCTTTTTTTTTGAGACAGGGTCTCTATGCAGTTCAGGCTAGCCTTGAGCTCAGTTTGTAGCCTAGGCTAGTCTCGAACCCTCAACGATCCTCCTGCCTCAGCCTCCCGAGTGCTGGGTTTATACAGGTGTGAACCACCATGTCCGGCTTTTTTACTTTTTCTTTTTTTTTTTTTCTCTTAGTTTTTAGGGGCCTGGTTTTGTTTATTTCTCTTATGGACTTGTTAGTCGCCTATCCTGTAAAAAAAGGTTGCTATAGGTTTGATTGATTTTTTTTTTTTTTTAGGTAAGATTTCCTTATGCAGTTCAGGCTGGCCTTGAACTCACTTTTGTAGCCCAGGTTGGCCTCCATCTCGCAACTATCTTTCTGTCTCAGCCTCCTGAGTGCTGGGATTAGAGGCATGCACCACCATGCCTGGCTTTTTTCTTTTCTTCTTTTTACCTGTTTATAACCAATCCTACCTGCCTTCCTGCCTGCCTTTTTTGGTTTTTTGAAACCAAATACATTGCCCAGATAGGCCACAAACATTATGTAGCTCATGGTGGCCTCTGACTTGTCAGCGATCCTTCTGCCTCAGCCTCCAGAGAGCTGCATTTACAGAGGGGTGCCACCACCTGCGGTTTACTTACTGGTTTTTTCTTTTTTTGGTACTGGGAATCGAACTCATGGCCTCGAGTTTGCCAGGCAGGTGTGGAGCTACATCCGTCGCCCGACCTCCACCCCCGGTTTAATTGACTTTAAACTCAGTAGTTAATCAGAGATTTTTCTTGTCTCTGCCCTACCTTGTTGGTCATGAAAAGCAGTGGTTCTCAAGCTACCTTTAATCACTTGGGAATCCTTATTTATGTATCTATTTATTTTTGGTACGGTAAATCAAACTCAAGACCCCATGCCAGGCCAGGCAGGTGCTGTGCTACTGAGCTATATCCCTGGCTCCTTATTTATTTAGTCTTTTTGAGACAGGGTCTCTGTGCAGTTCAGGCTGGCCTTGAGGTCACTTTGTAGCCTAGGCTGGTCTCGAATTTGCAACGATCTTCCTGCCTCAGACTCTCGAGTGCTGGGATTACAGACGTGAGCCACCACACCTGGCTGGCTGGCTTGCTTTCTTTTCTCTCTCTCTCTCTCTCTCTCTCTCTCTCTCTCTCTCTCTCTCTCTCTCTCTCTTTTTTCTTCCTCCCTCCCTCCCTCCCTCCCTCCCTTCCTTCCTTCCTTCCTTCCTTCCTTCCTTCCTTCCTTCCTTCCCTTCCTTCCCTTCCTTCCCTTCCTTCCCTTCCTTCCCTTCCTTCCCTTCCTTCCCTTCCTCCCTTCCTCCCCAGGGTTTGTAGTACAGCCTGGCCTGAAATTTGTGGTAATCCTCCTGCGTCAGCCTCCTGACTGGATTACAGGCATTTGCCACCATGCCTGGCTCTTTACCATTGCTTTAATGGAACCAGATAGTTCTGTTGAATATCTGTTATAAAAAGAATTCTTACTATGAGTAGTGGTGCTAGTCTAAGATCAAAGCATTTGGGAGGCTAAGTCTGAGGCAGGAGGATCACTGAGTTTGAGGCCAGCCTGGACTATGTTTTATAAAGGGACCCTGCCTCAAGACAAAACCAATTCCTTTTTAGGGTGTTTCCTAGATAATTAGTAGTCAATATTCTAACTTTCAAGTACTAGAGGGAAACTTAACCCCTCTAGTACTTAGAAGGTATGTGCTTTTAACAGTTAAAAGTATGAATAAATTTTTCTTGCCTATTGGAGGTGTCATCTATGTCTAGCCTGTTAGGTTATTAGTGAATTAATCTTCAGTTTTCTGTAATGTCGTTTACAGATTTATGTATGTGTCTGGAGAAAAAAAAATTTTTTTTTTTTTACCATAAATGTAAACTAAAAATGAGCAATTGTATGTATTTGGGTTTGTTTTTTGGTACCAAGGATCAAACTCAATCTTGTGCTTGCCAGGCAGGCACTTAGGTTTTTGTTTTGAGACAAGCAGGTTAGCCTTGAACTCATGAGTTAGCTCAGACTGGCCTGGAACTCAGGGTGATTCTCTAGCTTCTGCCTCCCCAGTGCTGGAATTACAGAAGTGGGCCACCATGCCTGGCCTTGGTGGTTTTTGTTTGAGTAAATTTATTTGATATACATGAATACAGTGTAAAGTGGTATTTAATTCTGTAGGTGAAAGAACTCAAGATGAAGATAGAGAAATTAAGTGACAGTCTGGTTTAAATCCTAGTACTTCGGTTTTCACTTCCTCTTCTTTTCCAAAAACTTAATTGGCAGAAAATTACTTAGCTGTCTAGTTAGCCTAAGAGAACAGTAAAATCGGCACATCTCAGTTAAGTACCTGTAAATTATAACTGGTGGAACTATTAAGAAATAAAGCTGTCTAGTTAGCCTAAGAGAACAGTAAAACTGGCACATCTCAGTTAAGTACCTGTAAATTAACTGGTGGAACTATTAAGAAATAAAGCTTCTGAGTTGTTAAGGGGAAGGTAAAGAAAAAAAATTGAATTTAGGCTTTAGGTAAGAATGCTTAGGCTGAGCATGGTGGTGCATGCCTGTAATCCCAGCACGTGGGAGGCTGAGGCAGGAGGTTTGCCATAAATTCGAGGTCAGCCTGGCTTATGCAGTGAGGCCCTGTCTCAAAACAAAACGAACCTCATCATAATTTCAGTTGTAACCATTGAAAGAATAAAAATTGGTAAAACTTCTAAACTAGTAAAGAGAAAAAAATTTGGATGAGAAGTCCTAAATCAGACTGTTTTTTGGTTTTGATACTAGCACCATTGTTCAGCCATGTGGCACTATGCCATTTATTTTATATTTTGAGACGGTCTCACTAACTTGCTTATGTTGGGCTAGAATTTGAAATCCTATATCTCCTATCTCCCAGAATGCTGGGATGGCAAATGTGTGCTGCCCAGCTCATGTCTTATTATTTTGTGGATGAAAGCTTTCCCATTTTGTTTTTCCTAAGAATGAGGAGCATGTACATGTGTTTTTGTATCATTTTCTATGAATTTACTTATGTCCATTAATTTTTCCTACTAGGCTTTTCCCCTGCTATTGATTGTTAAAATTCTATGCATAGGGCTGGGGTTGTAGCTCAAGGGTAGAGCACTTACCTAACATTGCTAAGGCTCCAAGGTTTGATTCCCTAGTACTGGTTGGTGTCCATTTCTGTGTATATTTGCTAAGTAGCCTTTCCTGAAACAAATTAGATGGAGTAGAATTTATTTGTCTTGTATGACAGTCCGAGTGTGAATCCATTGTACAGTGAACTGCATATTGGAGAGATCCAGGTGTGTGCTGCTTTTTTTTTTCTTTCCCTTTTTGGAACCAGGAATCTGAACTCAGGACCTTGTATTTGCCAAACAGGCACTGTGTCACTGAGTTATAACCCTGGCCCTAGGTGTGTGAAAATTTTTTATGAAAATTTGTTGACTGGTGATTTGAGATGGAGCTGAGGTAGTAATGTTAGTGCTGGGATAGTGATGTTAGTACTAGGGAACAGTTGCAAAGTTTTTATTTTGTTTGTTTGTTTCTTTTTTTTTTTTTTTTCTTTTTGAGACAGGGTGTCTATGCAGTTCAGGCTGGCCTTGAGCTCACTTTGTAGCCTAGGCTGGTCTCGAATTTGCAGCGATCCTCCTGCCTCAGCCTTCCAAGTGATGGGATTACAGGTGTGAGCCACCACGCCCGGTTTGTTTCATTGTTTTTTTTAGTCAAGGTTTCACTCTGTGGGTTAGGCTGACCTATTTATCTTTTTTAACTCTGGAGAAACGTTCTTTTTTTCTGCACAACCCCACACAATTTGTTATTAGTTGATTTTTCTCTTTTTTTTTTTTTTGTACTGGGGATCAAACTCACAACCTTGCGCTTTCCAGGCAGGTGCTTATGCCACTGAGCTAAATCCCCCGCCCCCTTTTTTTTGGTACCAGGAATCAAACTTAGGAACTTGTGTTTGCCGGGCAGGCACTTATGCTGCTGAGCTATATTCCCATCCCCGTTGGTTGATTTCTTAATGATAGTTACACTTTCTGGATGAAATTACAGCATTGTTTTAATTTGCATCTGAAATGACCAGTGAAGTTGAACATTTTTTTTGTATTTTAATTTTCTGTTTCTACTTCTTCATCTGAGAAGTATTTATTCATGTCAGGTGTCCATTTTTGGATTAGGTCTTTACATTGGGGTAGGGTCTGGTTTTTTTTTTTGGTACCGGGGATCAAATTCACGATCTCGCACTTGCCAGGCAGGCGCTTAAGCCACTGAGCTAAATCCCCAGCCCCTGGGTCTGTTTTTTTGAATTCTTTATGTATTCTAAATAATAGTCCTTTAAGGAAGACCTGGTTAAAAATTTTTCCCACATTGGGTTGTCTCTTACTGGGCATGGTGGTGTTTGCCTGTAATCCCAGCAGAGAGGCCGAGGCAGGAGGATTGCTGGGAGTTCTAGGCCAGCCTGGGCTACATAATGAGTTCAGGTACAACCTGAATCACATAGAAAGAACTGGTCTCAAAAAACTACAGACTGTGGATTATCTCTTCACTTTGTTACTGGTTTGTTTTGGTGTACATGTTCCTATCTGTTTTGATACGGTAACTGGGAGAAGTCAGTCACAAAGATAAAATTTCTAGTTCTTCAAATTTACATTATATTACTGAAGGGTTTTCTAAAGTAGGGAGGAATTGAGATTTAATAGTAGCACAGAGAGTACACTATGACAGTGACCTTATCTGTAATTTTTAATTTATCCTGTTAGAGGCAGTACTCTAGAGGCTGAGTCAGTATGTCCTTGAGTTTGGACCTAGCCTAGACAATGTATCAACATCTGTCTTAAAATAGATAAAAGGAGCTTGGAATGTAGTTTAGTATGAAGGCTGTGGATTCAGTCCCTAGTGCCACCAATAACAAAAATCCAAAAACAAGAAAACCCACACAAAAAGCAACTATTATAAAATGGATTATATTATCTTTAAAAGATACTGAAAATTATTTTGATTTGGGGTTGGAGGATTGGCATAGGAAGAAAAAGGCAGCAAAAAGCTTTCCTTTTTTGTTTTTTTTTGGAACAGTGTCTCACTTTGTATTTCAAACTGGTCTTGAACTAACTATGAAGTCCACACTAGCCTTAAACCCACAATGTAGCTCAGGCTGGCCTCGAACTCCTATTGATCTTTTCTGCCTCAGCCATCCATGTGCTGGGATTACAGGCATGCTCCACCATGCCTGCAGGTAGTCCTTTTGAGGCCTGCTTTAAAATTTTGTTAGCCAAGTGTGGAATAGTCTTTCATGCTAGCTTGGTTTTAGTGCTAAGGTAGTAAGTACTGTCCTGAGGATTATATTTGATGACCATGAACTGTTCCGGAATTTTTTTTTTTTTTTTTTTGAGACATGCTCTTGCTGTATAGTTAAGGCTGCACTGGAATTTGCAGTGATCCTTCTATCTCAGCATCTGGAATGCTGGGATTACAGGCATGTACCACCACACTTTGTTCCTGTGACTAAGTGTAAAAGTTGCTGGTGAAAGCAAGCATGGTGGCGCACTCCTGTAATCCCAGCACTTGGGAGGCTGAGGCAGGCGGATTGTGGCAAGTTTGAGAACAGTCTGGGCTACAAAGCTACAATGCCAGCCTGAATTGCATAGTGAGACCCTGTCTCAAAAAGACACACACAGGGCTAGGGGTTTAGCTCAGCAGCATAAGTGCCTGCTTGGCAAAGGTGATGTTGTGAGTTCAATCCCCCGGTGCCAAAAAAATAGACATAAAAAAGTTGCTGGTGATTCTTTAGAGTTTTGAGTGGGTAATTACCATAAGTGAATCAATAATTGTTGGTTTGTATTTGGTTTTTCTTTTCTTGGTAGTGGGAATTTAACTTGGGACCTCATACTTGCCAGGCAGGTGTTATGCCACTGAGCTATCTCTCCAGTCTTATATTTGGAGTTTAATAAATAAACGATATCTCTATTCCTTTATATTTTTCTGAATTTAACTACTAGCTTTAAAAATAGCTCCATTTTTACTATTTCTTTTTTTGTTACAGAATTGAAGATGCTCCTGCTCCTTCTACCTCTTCGGATAAGGTGGAAAGGTAAGATTATTTACCTGGCACAGATTCATAGGAACTAAACTAAACAGTATAACATAGGCAACTAGTTTCATCTTACTGTTTTGTGGTGCTCAGGTTTAGTGTTTATCTTTTTTTTTTTTTGACAAAGTTTCACTATGCAGTTCAGGCTGCTCACTTTGTAGACCAGGCTGACCTTTAACTCCCAGGGATCTGCCTGCCTCAGCCTCTTGTCTTTTGTGTATCTTTTTTTGAGATAGGGTCTCACTATACAGTTTAGGCTGGCCTTGAGCTCAGGAAAAGACCCTCCTGTATCAGCCTCTTGAGTGCTGGGATTATAGGCGTGCACCACCATACCTGGTTTTTTTGTCTTTTGGAGTCAGTTTTTCTGTACATTTCAGGTTGTCCTTGAATTCATTTTGTAGCCAAGGCTGGTCTGGGATCTGTGGTTATCCTCCTGCTTTAGCATCCTCAGTGCTAAGATTAGAGGAGAGTACTACCACACCCAGCTACACTTTATTTTAGAGGGAGTCATGCTAAGTTGCCCAGGCTGGGATGGAATTGTGAAAAAAAAAAATTTTTTTTTTTTTTTTATCTTTTTGAGACAGGGTCTCACTATACAGTTCAGGCTGGCCTTGAACTCGCTTTGTAGCCCAGGCTGGTCTCAAACTCATAAAGATCCTCCTGCCTCAGCCTCCTGAGTGCTGGGATTTACAGGTGTGAGCCACCATGCCCAGCAGAATTGTGATCTTTTGGCCTCAGCCTCCCTGAGTGCTGAGGTTACAGGCATGTACCACTATACCTGGCTTATGATTTGTTTTTTTACCATTTTTATTTAATTATTATAAATGTCCTTAGAAAATACTTTTATGACAAACACGTAAATTGTCAAAATTTCCATCCCCCCAATTTTTATTTTTATTAATACATATCATACAGTCATGATTATATTAGTTCTGAGGAGTTAGAACATGTATGTTACACATTTCATTTCTTTTTAGTTTTCCTTTCCCTTGGCTCATTTTAATTGCTAACAAGACTAAACAGTAAGGTCCTTGTCTGTAATATGTAGTATACAGTGCTGGAAATAATGTTTTCAGGTTTTTGTTTTTTTTTTTTTGAGATGTGGAGTCATTGTGTAGTTTAGGCTGGCCTTGAACTCAAGGCACTCCTGCCTCAGCTTCCCAAGTGTTGGGATTAGAGGTGTGTATTAGCACATTAGGCCAATCTTCAGGTTTTTTTGTATTTAAATGTTAGAATTAAAAGTGACTTAATTCTGTTGCTCACTCATGATCTCCAAATTCTGTTGGGCAACTCTTTATTTACATAATTTTAAACATTCAATACCAGTAACCCTCTTGCTTGTTTTGCAGGAGGGAGGTGTTCTTTTTTGAGACATGGTCTCACTATGCAGTTTAGGTTGGCCTTGTTCACTTTGTAACCCAGGCTGGTCTGACACAACAATTGATCTTCCTGCTTCAACCTCCTGAGTACTGGGATCACAGGTGTGCACCACCACACCTGGCTCCCTTCTTGCTTTTACTGGATGATTTTACTATAATTAAATTTTTTTTTAATGAATAAGCAACAGGAAATTTTTTTTTCTTTTTTATTTTTTTCCGGTACCAGGGATCAAACTTACAACCTCATGCTTGCCAGGCAGGCGCTTATGCCACTGAGCTAAATCCCCAGCCCAGGAAATTTCTTAATATTATAGCATGAATCTGTACCCAGACAACTTTCTCATTTTGGATGTCGATGCTTTTATTCAACAGTACTCAAAGTTGTATTTCTTTCTTTCTTAAGTTTTTGGTGGTGCTGGGGTCCAATTCAGGACCCTACCATTGAACTACATTCTTAGATGTAAATGGTTTTTTGTTGTATTCCTTGGGGGATCCCCAGGACCTCTGCAGGGATCCATTGAGATTGTATTTTTGTCATGAGACTTTTTTTTTTTTTTTTTGCTGTGTTGACCATTGATACTAATTTTACAAACGCAAAGAGAGGTAAACCTGCTGTCTCAGTTAACTCTTTTCTCATTGCCAAGACAAAATACTTAGCGGAGGCAGGGTTTATTTGGCTTACAGTTTGGAGAGGTGTCAATTCATAGTTGGCTGGGTTCAAAACATGGTGGTATGGTAGAGAGACATCACAGAGGAGAAACAGTCCATGGCAGACAGAAGGCAGCAAATGACAGGCTGCAAGTGAGTGACAGTCATTGATGTTCATTCTGTCCCTTGTATCTTATCTAGGCTGCCTGCCTTAATCATATCTTTAATCCTAGCCTTGCACTTTGAATCAATCCTAGCACTACACAGCCTAGATCCAGACACCTCCAAAAAGCCCCATCTGCAATCACATGAGGCTTTGGGGAACATCTAGACACAAGGCAAAAAACCTGTTGATGTCCCTTAATGTTTATGAAGGAAGTGGCACCAAATAGTTGTAGCAGTAGTTGGTAGTCTTGTCTTTGTTGCCCAGGATAGCCTTTGCTATTCTAGGTCTCTTCAGGTTCCAGATGACTTAGGATTCCTTCCTCTAACTCTGTAAGATATGCTATTGGAATTTTGAGTGGGATTGCATTGAATCTGTATAACAGTTTTAGAAGTATGACCATTTTCACTATATTGGTTCTGCCTATCCAAGAGCACAGGATATCTCTCCATTCTCTAATATTCTCTTGAATCTTTTTTAGAGTACTGTAGTTCTCAAAGAGGTCTTTTACATCCTTTGTTAGATTGATTCCTGAGGTTTTTTTTTTCTTAATGCTATTGTAAAAGGTATTGTTCCCCTGATTTCTCTCTCAGTGTTATTCCTGTACAGGAATGCTATTGATTTTTGAGTTTTGATTTTGTAACTAACTACATTACTGAATTTACTTATTAAATCCAGTAGTCTTTTGGTGGAGTTTTTGGGGTCTTTGAAGTAGAGTATCATGTTTTTTGCAAATAATGATAGCTTCTTCCTTTCCTATCTTTATTCCTTCTGTTTATTTCTTTTCTCCTAATTGTTCCAGCTAAAGTTTCCAGGATTATGTTAAATAAGAGTGGAGACAATGGACATCTTTGTTTTGTTCCTGATTTTAGAGTGAAAGCTTTCAATTTTTGTCCATTTAGTATGATGTTGGCTGTTGTTTTGTCATAGATGGCCTTTATCAGATTGAGATAAAGACCATCTATTCCAGTTTTCTGTAGGGTTTTTATACTGAATGGGTGCTGGACTTTGTCAAAAGCTTTTCTGCATCTATTGTGATCATATGATTTTTGTCCTTGGCTCTGTTAATATAGTACATTACATGTATAGATTTATGTTTTTTTGTTTTTTGTTTTTAATTGATACCAGGGATTGAACTCATGACCATGCGCTTGCCAGGCAGGTGCTTATGCCACTGAGCTAAATCCCCAGCCCAGATTTATGCATTTTGAACCATCCCTGCATCCCTGGGATGAATCCCACTTGATCATGGTGTACAGTCTTCTTGATGATTCGTTACAGTCTGTTTGCCAGTATCTTATTGAGGATTTTTGCATCAATGTTCATTAGGGAGACTGACATGTAATTCTCTTTCTTAGTTGAGTTTTGCTTTGGTTTTGGTATCAGGATAATCTTTGTTTCCAGGAATGAATTTGGGAAGTATTGCTTCTCATTTAGTTTCGTTAGAATTTAAGAAGTAGAGATGTTAGGTCTTCTCTGAATTTATTGTAGAATTCAGTGGTAACTCCATCAGAGCCTGGGCTTTTCTTTGATAGGTTTTTATTTACATCTTCAATTTCTTTTATTGATGGTGGTTTATTTAGGATGTTTATATCTTTTTTTCAGCTTTGGTAGTTCATATGTATTTAGGAATCTGTCCATTTCTTCTGTATTTTCTGTCTTACTAGAATACAAGTTTTCCAAGTAGGAATCGATAATCTTTGGAATTTCTACAAGGATGTGTTGTGATTTCATTCTTTTCTTTTCTTTTTTTTTTCTGGTACTGGGGATCAAACTCATGACCTCACACTTGGTAGGCAGTCGCCTACACAACTGAGCTAAATCCCTGGCCCTCACCCTTTTCATTCCCAATTGTGTGAATGAGTCTTTTCCTTTTTTTTTTTTTTTTTAGATAAGGTTGGCTAAGTGTTTGTCAGTTTTATTTAATCTTTCAAAGAATGAACTCTTTGATTCATTGATTATATGGTGTACAGTTTGGTTCAGTTTTAATATTTCATTGTTTGTCTAGTTAATCTTTTTGTGATAGTGGGATATTGACATCTTCTAGTACAATTGTATTTGTGCTTATTTGATTTTTCATGTCTGTTACTATGTTTTATAAAGTTGAATGTACTGGTATTTATGCTTGTAATCTCTTCCTCTTAGATTGTTCCTTTTATGGGGATGTCATAACCTTCTTTCTTGTAATCAGTCTTGGCTTGAAATTCACTTTGTCTGCAAACAGAATACCTACCTCTGCTTTTTCTGGTTTCCTGTCACACAAAGAATTGTTTTCCATCCTTTGACTTTTAGTCTATGAATTTCTTTTTGGATTAAATTTTTTTTTTGGTATCGGGGATCGAATTCACAACCGTGTGCTGGGTGCTTATGCTGCTGAGCTACATCCCTGGCACCTTAAATGTTTCTTGAATGCAGCCTATTGTTGAATCTTACTTCTTGACCCATTATGTCTTTATTTTTCAATTTTATTTTTATTTATTTATTTATTTATACCAGGGATTGAACTCAGACCTTGTACTTACCAGACAGACCCTTATTTTTTTATTTTAAAGAGAAAAACACTAAAATCAAGAAGCAAACAATTAACAAACAAGCAAAATGAGGATAACAACAACAAAACAATGACAATACAGGATTTCAAAACAAGATGATAGCAAGTTAATAATGGTTATTATATTGCATATTGTTATCCTCAAAGTAATTGCTCAGGCTACCAGATACAGGCATGCAAGGTTGATTAAACAATAAAATTTCCTTTTAGCAGTTTCTTTTCCTTTTACTAGATGTATTGTAACTTTTGGACCTTTTTTCATTTTTTCACCCTAGCAAGACAGACAATTCAGTGTTTACTCATGGAAGTCTGACTTATTTCATTTATGAGTGTGGTTTCTAGTTACATCTGTTTAACCTATAAAAGCCTCAAGTTTGGCTGCCATTAGCAGCCTTGCTTCCTGCGTACTGCCGGCGAGGGCAGAGTGAACTAGCCATATTTGCATCTGCCTGCTGGTTTCCACCATCAGAAGGCTTGCAGAAGCAGAGACCCAGCTAGAACTGCCTCTGCCTGCCTGCCACCACCACCATCAGAAGGCTTGCCGTCTGTGGGCAGCAGGTGTGGGCAGGGACACACCTAGGTAAGCCCTCTGAACCTGCAGGCCACCATTGGAGACCCTTGCTTCTTTGGGCAGCCATCACCCATCAGGAGAATCCGACAACACATTCTTGTGTGCCTGCTACCGTTGTAGGAATCTCGGTATAAGCATGCAGGCTGAGAGAAGAAACAGCCCTACCACCACACACCCCTGGCCATTGGGGAAGCCCCAGTGTAGCTGCATGGGTCTGGGAAAGCCTGCGCCATAACCTGCTACTTCCCTGGGAACCTGGAGTCAGAGACTCAGGTGCCTGTTCCATTCCTCTATACCACAAGGGGCAGCCAAGCTGGATGCCCTACAACCAGCTTGTTGGGAGGAACCCAGAAGAATGTCAAGATAAAGGAGCAAAAGGCAATCTCATACCTACAACCCACACAGAACAGTGAGATACAGTCATTGAAGAAAATGGAAGTGACACACCTCACATCTCAGGGAGGCTAGCAACTGAATAAAGAAACAACTTCATGAGACTGTAAAAAAGTAAGTAATCAAATCAGAAATAATGTCTCAGATAAAAGAAAAAAATCACAAATTAATGAAAGAATGGCTGAGCATATGTAAAGTAGACATAGATAAAAAAGTCTAGGAAAATGATGGAAACCTTGAATGAACAATATAGGAAGGAATTACAATGCATGAAACAGATTCAAAGAGATATTCAAGAAATTAAAAAGTTAATCGAAAGCTGGAAAAACTGCTTGAAAGAGACTGAACATGGACTTTCAAACCTTGAAGACAGGATTGCAGCTAGCGATCATGAAATGAAAGATCTCTTAAAAATAGCAAGGAACCAGGAAATAACAATTGAAGGGCTGTAAGACACAAAAATAATTTTAAAAGTGATAGGTATCAGTGAAGAAGTGGGGATCAACACAAAAGAAATAAAAAGACTATTTACAGAAGTAATAGAAAACTTCCCAAACATGGGGAAAGGATCAAGCATACAGGTAAGCTAGCCATAACCAAAGTAAATCTACACCCAGACTTACAGTAATCAAGATCCCATAAATTCAGCTCAAGAACAGATTAAAAGCTGTTAGAGAAAAGAGACAGAGTCCTATAAAGGAAAGCCAATAAGAATCATAGCAGACTTGTCAACAAATTTCACAATTTTGTTAGGTTTGTTTTTTTTTAATCTTATTTTCAAATTATAGAAGCTTGTTTTATTTTATTTTATTTTTTATCGGTACTGGGGAACAAACTCATGACCTCACACTTGTAAGGCAGGTGCTTATGCTGCTGAGCTAAATCCCTAGCCCTAGGTGTGGTTTTGTTCTGTCTTGTTTTATTAGATTTTACTGTGTGTGCTGGTATGGGCAGCTGTTTTGAACACAATGGGATGTATTATGGTAATCATGGTTGGTTTCCTGTTATCTTGTTTTGAAGTCCTATAATGCTTTCATTCTATTGTCTAATTGGTTTTATTCTGGTGGCCATTGTTGATTTCCTATCATCTTGTTTTGAAGTCCTATAGTGCTTTTATTCTTTTGTTTTCATTGGTTTTATTCTGTTGTGCTTTGTTTGATTTTATTAAGTATGATAGTTTGAATGACTTTTGAAGAAAATGAGGTATTGTAGTAACCATTGTTTAATTTTCTGTTATCTGGTTTTGAAGTTTTGAAATGCTTTCATTCTTTTGACTGGTTTTAGTCTGTTTTCTATTGATTACATTATATGTGAAGGTATGGACAGCTATTTTGAAGAAAACAAGACATTGTAGCCATTGTTGATTTCCTATTGTCTTATTTTGAAATCCCATAATGCTTTGATTGTTTTGTTTTGATTATAATTTTGTTTTGATGATTATATTGTGTGTGAAGGTATGAGACTATTTTGAAGAAAATAAGAGACATTATGGTAGCCACTGTTGATTTCCTGTTGTTTTGTGTTGCTTGCATTGTTGCGTTCTGATATGCTTTCCTCTGTTTTGTTGTTTTTTATTCTCTTTAAAATAAAAAAAGCCTTGACTTTATCATTCTTTATGGCTGAGTAGTATTCCCTCTTAATACATTTTTTTAAAGAGCAGTCACATATTTTTTTTTTTTAAATCCATACCAGGGATTGAACTCATGACTGCATGCTTGTAAGGCAGGCGCTTATGCCGCTGAGCTAAATCTTCAGCCCCAAGAGCAGAATGGATTTATTGAAAGAAAGCTTCTGTCTGAAGAGAGACAGAAGGGGTCCTGAGTGGGTTGCCAAGGACTCTGTTTTTCCCAGGACTTTTACAGAGTAAAACCATGGGTTCAAGGTGGGGGAAGACTGGGAGCTCACAAGGCAGTTGGGCATAAAGTGGGCCATAACTATAGTTAGCCAATAAAATCAATAGTTCAGGTAAAATTGGTTACATTAGGGACAAATGGGGAAATGTAAAAAGTGGGCATTCTTACGGAGCAGTGACACCTTCCTAGGGGGATGGGAACTATTTTGAGTATGAATCCTCAGCATATGGGTGCATTTGTTTGTGTGAGGGTCGAGACGCCCACTGCGTGTAGGAAGAAGCCAACAGACGCCTTCTCATGCAATTGGCAAGGGGTCTTTATTGTCCAAGCATGCGTGGGGCTCACTGAACACGCAGGAACAGAGAGCCACGAGGTGTGCAGGAGCATGGCTTTTAAACTACCGAACAAAGGGAGGAGGGGTCTTTGCAAGCGTGGCATTAGGCCAATGAGAATAAGAGTGGTTTTTTGTTCACAACATAAGGGGGCTTTTCTACTGAGATATCCTATGGTGGGAGTTAACCATAGATACTCATCCCATATTTGAAAATAACCATCTCGGTATCTATGGTTCTTGGTCCTTAGGACAGGACCTTTATTTTTATCTAATAGGGTCCTTATTAGTGTCCTTAGAGGCTTCAGTGGCATTAGAAAAAACCCGATTATGTCCAGGATTGTTAAAAGTATAATTTATAGGCCATTTTATTACTTTGTAATTGTGAGAAGAGCTATGAACTACCAAGCCTTTTTGTGTCTCATTAATACAGTCTTGTAATTTATTCCAATCATCTTGAAGAGGAGATACCCACCAAGGAAGTCATGATGTACTAAACAAGGGCAGTAAGCCACATATCTAGCAAGAGGTTTGTTGTAATGATTTGGCATATTGTGCTCATTAAAAAGGAATTGCATCCTCCTTTGAGTGATGAAGTGAACAGTGAAAGGGCTAATAGTAGCATTACTTACCTGAAGACTTTGTTTTCTTTTTGAAGAGGAATCTTAAGTCTTCTGTGGGTTCACAGGAGTATGTGGGTGGTTGATTACTTCCAGTGACAGTTCTGGTTCCCAGAGTTTGAGTCTGGTGTGATGTATCCAGGAGTCTAGACCTGTTGTCTTGACTGTGGAAGGAGTCGACAGGATCAGAGTGTAAGGTCCTTCCCATGTTGGTCCTGAGTACCACCAGTCCATAGTCTATGAAGCAGAAGCAAACTCTCACCTCCGTCCAGTAATCTCGGTGGAAGACCTCCAAATGATACAGGGGAATGAAACTCCCAACTTACTATGTCCTGTTTGAGTTCGTGTTCTTTAAAATCAAAGAATGAATTTTAGGAACAACGGAGGTTAAGAGCAGAATATATTTATTGAGAGAAAGAAAGCTTCTGTTTGAAGAGAGACAGAAAGGGTCCTGAGTGTGTTGCCTTACCACATCTTTTTTTATCTATTCCTAAGTTTATTAGTATGTCTTTTGATACAGTGAATTGATAACCATTAATACCAAATTTTGAAAACCAATTGTTTATAACTGATATGTATTGACTTACCCTTGTCATGTTATTTTCCTGTTGTTGGCTCCCCTGCTTTTTTCCCCTTTCCTCTAATTATTGCTTTGCCTGGTGGATTCCTGCTGTTGGCATTTATGGAGCAGTAGTTCTTATTATCTCTTTCTAGAATGTCCTTCAGACCATTTTGGAGTTTAGCTCTTTACTGTCTGTGGGCTTCAGTTTGCACTTCAGATTCTGCCTTGGTCTAGTGGACCCACTTGCCTCATTATTTTCCTCACAATGCTGTATTCCAGTATCTGGATGGCTACTGCACTAAAGTGAACCCTTTGATACTTTTGCAATAGAGCCAGTCGGATCCAAGGCAGTTGCATTGAGCTACTTCCTTCTCTCTCTGTGTCTCTCTGTGTCTCTCTCTGTGTTTCTTTTCTTTTCTTTGAAGAAAGCATTTTATTATCCAGCTGGCCTGGAATTTGGCAGTCTTCTGCCTCAGCCTCTTGAGTACCAGGATGATGGGCATAAGCCACCACAGCTGCTGAGTTTTGATATATGTGGACACCTGGAAACCATGATGATGATCAAGACAATAAATGTACTTATTACCGGTGTTTTTTTTTACTTCATTTCTTCCCCATGTAATCACTAGTCTGTTTTCTGTCACTGTAGATAAGGTTGTATGTTGTAGAATTTAACCTAAATGTATTACTTAGTTTTGCTGTTTTTCATATGGCTTCTTTGATTGGGCATGATTATTTTGAGATTATTTATCACATATTATCAACAGTTTGCTCTTTTTGTTGGTAAATGGTATTCCATAATTTAGTTTGTCTATTTGGACTAATACCTAGGAATACAATGCCTGGAAAATATATTAAATGTATAATCTAACTTTGAAGAATTCCAGACTGTTTTCTAAAGTGATTTTACCACTTTACATTTCTGTCAGCAGTGTATGCAGATTCTGTTGCTCTGTATTTTTACCAAAATCTCTTGAATTCACTACATAGCTCAGGCTGTGGTGATCCTCCTGCCTCAGCCTCCCCAGTGCTAGGATTACAAGTGTGTGCCACCATGCCTGGCTTCTGTCTGTCTGTCTTTATGCTAGTCACATTGTCTTCATATTGAGACCAAGTCTTGTTGTCCTATTTACCTGTTTCTTGATTTTTTTTTCTCTCATACAGCTTGTATAAATAATGGGTCCTTCATATATTGCTTGATTAGTAACTATTTATAGTAACATGCAGTGGAGACTGTTCATGAAGTAGATAAAACTAAAATATTACATTGAGAATTTCGTCTTTGAGATTTGGTTTTGCAGTGACAAATACGTGAATTAGCTAGATCTTGGTTGTGGTAGTCAGAGTTTATGGATTGTTGATTTGAACAGTATTTGATCTAAAATACAATCTTCTTGCAGTCTGGATGTGGATAATGAAGCTAAGAAGCTGTTAGGGTTAGGACAGAAACATCTGGTCATGGGAGATATTCCAGCAGCTGTCAATGCATTCCAGGAAGCGGCCAGTCTCCTGTAAGTACCAAGTTTTTCTATGATATTATGTTGCCAGTACACTTAAAAAGAGTTGTTTAAAGTTGGGTGTGGTGATGCATACCTGTAAACCCAGTATTCTGGAGGCTAATGAAGGAGGATTGCCATGAGTTCAAGGCCAGCCGGGGCCACCAGTGAGTTTGAAGCTAGCCTGGACTAAATAGTGAAACACCATCTCAAAAAAAAAAAAAGGTCAGAAACAGTGAAGAACAAGAACTTGTCAAGTGTTTGCCCTACATACATGAGGCCCTGGATTTACTCTATAGCACTGCAACAAAAAACAAACCTAAAAAATTTATCTAGTTTTTTTTTTAAAGTAGTTTATTTCTGTAAATAAAAGTTTTACACTGAATTTGCTTAGTGATTATAAAATCTAAGATCTGAGCAAATTCAATCTTTGATTTTTTTTGAATAAGATAATTTATATTCTAATCACCATTAATTAGAGGAGTCAACTTATCCTGATTTGTTCAGTTGCTTTCCAAGGGTGGGACCCAGGGCCTTGTATGTGCTTGGCAAACATTCTTCTTAGGCTACATTCCCCACTCACACTTTAAAAAAAAATTTGACCCAGGGTCTCAGTAAGCTGCCCAGGTTAGCCTTGAACTCTTCTTCCTCAGTCTTCTGAGTATTTGGGATTAAAGGTATCTGCCACAGTTCCTAGTTCAAAAAAATAATTTTTTTTTTTCTCTTCTGCAATACTGGGATAAAACCAAGGGCTCAGACATACTACAAAAGTGCTTTACTTCTAATCCAGTGAGCCTTTACCAATTTGAACACTGTAAGTTCCATGACTGGGGAAAAGACTTAAAGCAAGTCATGATAATTGGTCATCCCACACTTAATGCTATTATTGGTATATTTTTCAAGCTTTAGTGTCTTTGTTATCTGCTGTTGAAACTGATTGTAAGTTGATAGCTACCACATGGTGGCCATAACCATATCTTGGAGGCACAGTTTAGTGCTTTAAAGACATGTTTTCACAAAAGCTTTTTGTGGTGCCGCAGATGGAACCCAGGGTCTTGCGCAGGCTATACAAGTGCTGTGCCATATACTCTCATCCTTTCCTAAAGACTGGTTCTTGAAATCTGAGACCAAAAAAAGAAAGAGTAAGTTAAACCTTTTAAGCGAGCATTAGTTTAGTCACATAACAGTTTTTTTGAGGGGGCTGGGGATTTAGCTCAGTGGCTTATTAAGTCTCTGTGTAGCAAGCGCGAGGTTGTGAGTTCAATCCCTGGTACCGCCCCCCCACCAAAGTTTTTTTGAGTAAGTTTCTTGTAAGATAGTATTATCAGTTACATTGAACCTCAGTTATGTTTCCTAGTTAGTTGATTACATTTCATTCAGTTTTGGCAAGGGAATCTTATAAAAGAAATAGTTATAATGAAGCATTTGTGGATTTCAGTTTGAAGCTCACCTTTTCCCTGTCTCAACATGCAAAGCAGTATATTATTCCTGGATATCCATAATAGTCTCTGGTCTCTTTGTACATCTCTGCCAGGGCTGAATGAATTGGGGCTTTGTATTATAGGGTGTGTAGGGGGTGGAAGCCAAATTTTATCTAGTGATAAATATGTAAGTGTTTTGTTGTGGAAAATGATGAGTTAAAATTAAGCGAAAATAAAAATCTTAGAGGTTAGTAGTACACTACTTTTCTGTTGCCCTACCCTAAAGGGAAATCTAAAGGAAAATTTAAGAATGCACTATTGTAAGTAAGAATGCACTGTTTAAACATGACCTTTGACACATTACTTACAGCTTTTAGTTTCTGTTACTGTTAACTGTCCCTGCACTTTCAGCTCATTAGTCTGACTTTGTATGACTTTGGCTAATCTTTTATTCTCTAAAAGCTGGTCCTTTGCATTAGATAGAGTATAATACCTCTTCCTTTCCATTAATCACATTTGTTTTTTGTTTGTTTGTATCACAGTATGCTTAAGGCTGGCCTTGAACTCATTGTGTAGTCCAAGATGGCCTCTTTGCTGTGTTCTTTTTTCCTCAGCCTCACAAATGCTAGGATTAGGGGCATGTGCCACTTGCTGTCCAGCCATTAATCACACTTGCATGGTTTCTTCCCTCTCGCCTCTGGATATTGGTAGCTAAAAGTTAAATGCAGTGCCATCTGTATTTGTAAACTTTTTTGTTGGCTTTGTTTTTTGAAACAGTATCTTGTTCCGAAGACTGGGCTTGAACTCAGGAGCTTTCTAGATCAGCCTCCTGAGTTCCTAAACATTAATTTATCTACTTTTTTTTCCCTTTCCTTTCCTTTTTTTTTTTTTTTTTAAATGTACTTCAGGCTGGCCTCAAACTGCATGCAATTTTACTGCTTTAGCCTTCTGCTTGCTTGGATTATAGGTGTTTGCCCCATGCCTGTCTACACATTTTTTCAAATTCTTTTATAGACATTAATATATTTGTTGAAGTAGCTAATAATGTTTCCCATATTATAGGTAATACTAAGACACTGATGTTAATTTGTCTTAAGGTCATATAGTTAGTTAAGGGTTACGGATGAGCTATGGACTTAGGCAGTCTGGCTCCAGGGATCTTGCTCTTTATCAGGATGCTGTTCTATGATCTTTTCATAATTTGGCCCCTGGATTACATTAGCAAATTGATATCATTTAGAATATACAATATATATATATAGATGAAGAAATGTAACATTAATTTCATGCGTTGTTGTTAACTAGCAGCATTTTAGATGTTGAGATTTTAGATGTTTATTTGTTTGTAGAGGTAAGAAGTATGGAGAAACAGCTAATGAATGTGGAGAAGCCTTCTTTTTCTATGGGAAGTCACTTTTGGAGTTGGCAAGGTATGTTTTTTAAGCCTTATTGTATAAATAAATGTTTGGTTTATAAGTAGAATGTTTTATCTAACTTATTGTGTTTATAAACTGAAGTTTGTGTGCTTTATATTTACTAGCTTTGAGATTTCACAACAGCTAAGTTGGGCTGGTTTTACTTAGAAAGTGTTTTTTTGTTGGCTTGTTTTGTTTTTTTGTCTTTTTGAGACCGGGTTTCACTATGCAGTTCAGGCTGCCTTAAACTGACTTTGTAACCCAGGCTGGCCTTGAACTTGCAATGATCCTCCTGCCTTTTAGCTTCCCAAGTGCTGGGATTACAGTGTATGTACACTGCCACGCCTGGCCTGAAAGTGGATTTTGAGAGTGCATGAAATAATTGATGGAAGTTGTAGATGACACTTGGTGCAAAGAACAAAAGTATTGAAGTTTTTACTTTTGGGGTTAAAAGCAAAAATTTTTTATTAGTGGATGATCAGTAATTAAAGTCCATTATGGAGAAGTGAACCCTTAAGTGTTATAAGTGAGCCAGGTGTGGTGGCTCTCATGTTTGTAATCCCAGTACTTAGGAGGCTGAGGCAGGAGGATCATTGAGTTTGAGACCAGCCTGGGCTACAAAGTGAGCTCAAGACCAGCCTGAACTGTGTAGTGAGACTCAGTCTCAAAAAGACAAAAAACAAAACAACAAAATCCAAAGAAAGTGTTATAAGCCAGTGACTTTCAACAAGACTAGAGACAGTTCGTGACTTGTCTAGTGAATAATATAAGTAGTCTTGCTATTGAAAGTTCCTGTATGTTATCTAACAGAATAAAGTATGTTGAGGTTATACAAACTAGCAGATGATCTGTTACTCATTTAATCCCTGTTCTGGTAAGTTTCTAACCTTTGGAACATAACAGTTAATTTACTGTGAAAATTGTGCTAGAATGTTACTGAGTTTCTAGAGAAGTGTGTGTAAATGCAAAGTTTGGAATATTATTGCCCGGTTAAAAGGGATGAATACAGATTTTGTTCTTCAAGAATTACTAGTGCAGCGCCTGCCTGGCAAGCATTAGGTCATTGAAGTTTTTAGTTTTGGGGTTAAAAGCACTAGCAGTGAGCTACACCTTCAGCCTGCATTTATTCATTCATTCATTTGAGACAGGGTTTTGCTATATAGGCCCAAAGATGGCTTTGAACTCTTAGCAATTTTCTTGCTTCAGTCTTTGGAATTCTGGGATAACAGGTATACACCACCATGCCCGACCTAGTTTTTTACTTTAAGACAGAGTCTCACTCACTAAGTCATTAAGTTGCCCAGGCTGGGCTTGTATTTGTGATCCTCTTGGTTCGATAATAGGTGTCTGCCATTACACATAGCTTGTATGGTTTTAAATTATCTCCACTTAGTTACTTTTCTCTTTTATGGTACGTTTTCTGCTTGTTAATACATTAGTAGGTTCTAGATGTTAATGTCTCTGATGCTTTTTCCTCTTTTTATAGAATGGAAAATGGTGTGTTGGGAAATGCCTTGGAAGGTGTGCATGTGGAAGAGGAAGGAGAAAAAGCAGATGATGAATCTCTAGTAGAAAATAACGATAACATAGATGGTATGTGGAGTTGGATTTGTTATTCAAAACATGCGACGTATGCTTTTTGTACACAGTAATGGAAATAGGGCTCTCCTTGCTTTGGGTGGTCTCTAGATGTTGAGAGTGATGCCTGCATCTAATATAGACCACAGTAGGGATAGCCCATTATTGAAAGTGAATGTAGGCTTTTGTAAAAGATTAATTTAATCAAAGAATTTATCTGATGCGAATTTTTAACGAGTTTATGAAGCTCAGTTATGTTAATAATACTTTTGGAGCACTTTGTATCTTAAGAAAATTATTACTTTCTAAGCTGAGTTTGCCTACTAGAGTTTTACAAACCAGAGAGGGGTCTGTAATATTTAAAGGAGAATGAAAAGCTTGGCATCTCTTACCTAACTGGTAATCAGAATGCTTGAAGTGACATACCTAGCTTAAGGAGATGGGTTTCTTTTGTAATAAGTTGCTCTGCTAGCTGGGACTCTTCCTTTGCTTTTCTCATGGGGGTAGGTAATCTTTAGGCCATCTGCTAAAAATTAAGCCAGGCCATTTGAGTGTTTAAAGGGAATGTATTTTTAGTTTCCATTTATGCTTTTATCATTAAACTCGAAGACATGTTTATGCTTCATGTTCTTTAACCATGTAGAGGAAGCAAGGGAAGAGTTGAGAGAACAGGTTTATGACGCCATGGGAGAAAAAGAAGCCGCCAAAAAACCAGAAGGCAATTCTCTGGCAAAGCCTGAAACTGATTTGCAACAGAAGAGTGAAATGGAGAAGGGTGGAAGAGAAGACATGGATATAAGTATGCAGAAGCCACAGGAAACAGTTGAATTGATTCCAAATCAGTCAGCTGAAACCTCTGAAGAGGCAAAAGCAACAGCAGGACCAGAAGGACTGCATGCAGCTGAGTTAACTACTGGGAAGCCAGAACAGAAAGCACCAGACACAGAGGAAGGAAAACCAATTTTTGGAACTGACATCCAAAAAGAATATAGTGAAAAAGGTCAGGAGGAGCAGGAAGAGGTAACTGTGAGCACAAAGGATAAGCCAAAAGAAGATTCCGAAGAGCAGCCTATTGTGACTATTGAAAAGCTGGGCACTGCAGCAGAGGTTGAATTGGAGCCTGTGGAGCCCACAGTCAAGCCAGTGGATGTGGGTGGGGATGAGCCAGAGGGACAGGTAGCTGCCTCTGAAAATGAGCCAGGAAAGGCTTTGCTGGAACAACTGGTAGGGCAAGAAGTGCTTTCTTTTGAAGAGTCACCAGTGATGACAACAGAAGCCACAGAGGCCTTAGCTCCAGAGTCTGGATCAGAAGTCTCTGAAAAGCCAGAGCAGGAACCCACAGCTCCCCCTCAGGAAGGTCTAAGCAGTGGACCGTCAGCTGTAGGAGATCAGACTCCTGTCGAACCACAGACTTCTGCAGAAACAAAAGGTGACTCAGGTCTAGAGAAGGTCAGGGCAGAGGTAGTTCCTAGCCAGGAGGAGATTAAGCTGCCTGTAGAAGAGTCTCAGGTAGCTGGAGATGGGGTTGCAGCCCAGAGGGCTACAGAGAAAGCACCTGAAGATAAAGTTAAGATAGCTGCTAATGAAGAGACCCAAGAGAGAGAAGAACAGATGAAAGAGGGTGAAGGTAACCGGGATATGCAAGAACTGCAGTGGGTGGAGTACATTCTGGATTTTGACTCACTAATCATGGGTAAAAGTCAGCCTTCCATTCAGGATTTTCCGTCTGCCTTTGGATTAGGAGAGGGCTAAATGAAAATGGAGAAAATTTTAGAAGGTTGTGATAAGTTAAGCAATTTAAATCAGAAGCAGAAAGTCTTAGCCAGCTTATAAACTAATGCTTTTACTAACTGCAAAGTAGGTCTTTATGATGTTTGAAACTTGGCTAGCTTTTAGTAACTTTTACCACACTAGCCAATAAAGAGACAGCAAGGGTGGATGAGAGGGGCTGGGATAGGTAAGGAAATAGTGGGCTAGGCTGGCAGAGAATGCTGAATGGATGTTCGCTTGCATGCCTCTGGAGTTAAACTTATTGTTTACATGGTTTTTTGTCTGCTTTAGGAAGCAGGAACAAAGAGCAGTAGAATCCAGTGAATTGGTACACTTAAGCAGGCATGCCATCTTAGTGAATGCAATTAACTTTGAATTTTCTGTCATCAGCAATAAAGAATTCTGGTGCCTCTTTCTACTTTTCAGGAAATGTTTAGAGGCTTGTTCAAAGTAGTTAAAACAGTACCCCTCTTTGCAAAAGAGAAAAGAGAAACTTAGCCATGAGTCTTTCTGCTGCTTTCCCTCCTCATTTCATGCTTGCTTGGCTGCTAAGCTGAAATTTTTAGTATTTGGAATGTTATAAAGTATAGATGTTTTGTTTCATTTTATTTCTCTAAATGCGATCCAATTCATCAAGACACATAAGCCTAATATGTAATTGGCACGTCTGACTTGAGTTGTGCTATCATTTGAGGATTCTACTGTACATAAGGTTCATCTAACTTTGGCATTAATAATAAGTATATTCCAGTTGTTACTATTCTAATAGTCAGACCACTTGGAGTTCTCTTAAGTTAAAAATTCTTAAAGACCCATCTTCAATATGTGAACATTTTGGTAAACAACTTCTCTATCTATGGGCAAGTCCCTGCATTCCAGCCAGTACAGGCATAGTAATCAGAAGTGAATTAGCTAAGTGGTACCACCATTGGTCTGTTCCTTGAGCTATAAAAGTTCTTTGAGGACAAAATGCTCATGAGTTGATTTCTTTTTTTCTTTCCTTCGGTGCTAAGGGTTAAAATTCAGACCTTATCACTGAACTTATACCCCTTACCCTTGATCTGTATTTTATTTGCAGTATTAGGGACTGAGCTCAGGACATTTTCACAGAACTACATTCCTGGCTCTGTTTTTTTATGCAGAGTCTTGCTAAGACTGAGTTTCCCAGGGTAGGATCAAACTTGAAGTCCTCTTGCCTTAGCCTCCTGAAATGCTGAAATTGTTAATAATACAGGCCTAGCTCTTTTTTTTTTTTTTTGAGACGGGGTTTCACTGTGTAGTTCAGTCTGGACTTGAACTCACTTCTGTATCCCAGGCTAGCCTCAAACGCGCAGCCTCAGCCTGCCTCTGCTTCCTGAGTATGCTCCACAGTTGGGTTCAGCTCTTAATCTTAATAATGAACAAGGACTTTAAAAGCCCTGCTGGTTTTCATAAGTTGGACTTTGATAAGCTACAATACATATGTTGTGTATATCTGTATATTTGAGTTCTAAAACAACATTTATGAGAGTATAAAACAATATCAGTGAAGTTGAGGCTTAAAGGTCATATGATCCTAATCACACTGCTAAGGGATAGGACTAAATCTATTCCTAGATCTGTTTTAAATGTATTGTTCTTTTTTTTTTTTTGTGCCGGGGCTTGAACTCACAACCTTGCATTTGCCAAGCAGGCGCTTAGGCTGCTGAGCTAAACCCCTGGCCCCCAAGCTACTTTATATTAACAAAGGCAACCTTCATTCTTTTTATCCAGCTCTTACCAGAAATTTTCTGGTCATATATTTACTTGTTTGTAAAATTATCTCCACAAAAAAGAATAACACAGGGCAAGGGCTATAGCTCAGTGGTGTAGTTCCTGTCTGGCAAGCACAAGGTCCTGAGTGTGATTACCAGTACAAAAAAATATACCATACCATACCATACCATACCAAACCAGTCAATACAAACCTCTAAACCAAGGCTGGTGCAAACTCCCCATTCCCATCCTGCCCAGAGCCTTTAGACATGGTAGGCAAGCCCTATACCACTGGAACTACACCTATCCCTTCCTAAGTTTTTTATAGGTGATATTTTAAGTATTGTGAGTTTGAGACAGGAGGATTGCAAATTTGAGCCCAGCCTGGCCAATTTATATAGTGTGTAGTGAGATCTTGTCTTAAACTAAAAATTTTAAAAAAGGCTGGGATGTGGCTTAGTGCAGAGGCCCTAGCTTCAACCTTCTGTACTGAAAAACCAAACAAAATGGTTGTTTTATTATTCAATATAGAGCACTTTATTAGCAGCCTGTATCAACAGGTGAAAAATAATGGTGTCAAATATGGCCACATATTTAAATGGAATCATTGAAATAACTAGTTTGGTCACTCAAAATTCTGTATATGCTAGAGCTGGCTGGAGGCTGTGGCATGCTCATTGTTGAGATTGGTAAGAACTCTGCGTTTTTCCACAGCTCTCTTGTGGGAAAGCTAGTCCCTTGAGTGTTCTTTTTTCTGAATAGAGTGGGATAATTTAACTTTTGGGCACTTTCCAGATCTGTAGTATTGTTTAATTAGTGGCATCTAAAGACAGTACAAACACTGTCCAAGGTAGCCTACCTACGGTTGACTGAGTGGATATGAGCTTCTGGTCAGTGAATAAGAGGTAGCAGCAAATCAGTCTCATTCCAAATAATCTATGTTAACTTTCACTGGGAAAACAGCCAGGTGTGGTGGCTCACGCCTATAATCCCAGCACTTGGGAGGCTGAGGCAGGAAGATTGTTGTGAGTTCGAAGCCAGCTTGGGCTATAAAGTGAGCTTAAGGCCAGCCTGAACTGCATAGCGAGACCCTGTCTCAAAAAAGATAAAAAAAGTTAGACATAGCAAGACCCTGCCAGACAAAACAAAAAAACTACCTAGCCTTTTTAAAAAGGCAAAAGATTTATATGCTAAACCACAGTATTGGCTAGCCTTTTTATTGCTGAAGATCTGATGCATTGGTAATACATTTTAAATTAATATAAATTTTGAATTTGAATGTGACCAGTGTCTTTCTATTCAGATCAGATGTTAACTGACTTGGATTAGTTGTAACTGTCTTATCTCAGAATGTAGGATGGAATATATTTTTTTGGAATCTTTTCATCAGGCCTTTAGTTACATTTTCAATTCTGTGGAATTCTTGCTTATAGAAACTGAAGGCTCAGAAGAAGAGGATAAAGAAAATGACAAGGCTGAAGAAATACCGAATGAATCCAATCTTGAAAACAAGGCAAGTTATTATTTGTTTATTACTATTCTTGGTTTTTCTTTTTTCTTTCTCTTTTTCTTTTGGTCTTTTTGAGACAGGGTCTTACCATGCAGTTCAGGCTGGCCTTGAGCTCACTTTGTAGCCCAGGCTGATCTCAAACTCGCAACAACCTTCCTGCCTCAGCCTCCCAAGTGCTGGGATTACAGGCATGTGACAACACGCCCAGCTATTCTCTGCTTTTGTCATTGTAGGATTGCAGTTTAGTAGAATAGGGATGGTTTTGTAGACAGCTGATTCTTGGTTACAGGTTAGGATATTTTATTTATGCTTATCATGGCCACAGATGTTTGATCCCAGAGGGTCATGTCTATGAGGACAGAACTCAACATACTGGTAGGTTTTTTACATCAAACTGACATAAGGTGATAATTTAGGATAAAGTTACATCAATTCTTTTTTTTTTTTTTTTTGGTACTGGCAATCAAACTCACAACCTCATGTTTGCCAGGCAGGTGCTATATGCACGGCCCATCACGTCTTATAAACTAGCCATTTAGATTTTTTACTCTAAAATGATGCCTGCCTGTCTTGTAATTCTACCTAATACCAATAATTTGGATATGCTTTAGTCTCTTCAAGAAAGTGAAGAGGAGGACATTGGGAACCTAGAGCTTGCCTGGGATATGCTGGATTTAGCAAAGATCATTTTTAAAAGGTAAAACTCTGTGCTTCTCATTTTACATTGAGAGTTTGGTGATTGAAAATTGATAACAGTTGGACTAATGCTGTTTCTAACCAACTTTCCTTCTAGGCAAGAAACAAAAGAAGCCCAGCTTTATGCTGCACAGGCACATCTTAAACTTGGAGAAGTTAGTGTTGAATCTGGTAATGCTTTTTTCATCTTATTCTCTTTAGCCTCCCTTATACCCCCATTTTCCCTTCTAAGAGATTTTCTAGCATCCAGCTTGATGGATCATAGTTAGATGGTTGGCTTTAAAATGACAGTAGTCGTTAATGACAGAGGACTTTCTTCATTGTCCTATAGAATAGTCGCAACAGTGATCTGAGTCTCAGAGGGTTTTTGGTGCTGGGGATCAAAGCTAGGGCCTTGCACATATGTGATTCAGCACATGCTATGCCACTGAGGTATACCCTTAGCCCTTTCTGTAGTGTTTTTTTTTTTTAAAGTCATTTTGTCATTCTGTATAGTGAGGCATCCTTATAGATACTAAAAACAAAAAAAATGAAATGTAGAATGGTGGAAGCATTTTTGCAGAATGGATGTGAATTATATAAATACTTTATTAAATTCTACCCAATTCTTGCTGTTAATTCTGCCTTTGCCAGAAAACTACGTCCAGGCCGTGGAGGAGTTCCAGGCCTGCCTGACCTTGCAGGAAAAGTACTTGGAAGCCCACGATCGTCTCCTTGCAGAGACTCACTACCAGCTGGGCTTAGCCTATGGATACAACTCTCAGTATGATGAGGCAGTGGCACAGTTCAGCAAATCTATTGAAGTCATTGAGAAGAGAATGGGTGAGTTGAACAGCTGCTTCATGATGATGTTGATCCAGTAATGGCAAAGGTTAAAAATGGCTACTTTTATGGTAATTGTTACTGATCACTTTAGCCTGTTCTTTGTAGCTGTACTAAACGAAGAGATGAAGGAGGCTCAAGGCCCTACTGAATATGAGAAAGAAATTGAGGAATTGAAGGAACTGCTACCTGAAATAAGAGAGAAGATAGAAGATGCAAAGGAGTCCCAGCATAGTGGGAATGTAGCTGAATTGGCGCTGAAAGCTACTCTGGTTTGTTTAGTTTCCTTTTCAAGTTTTTAAAACAGCATATTTGTAGCATTAATGTTAATGCTGCATTTGCCTAAGAACTTTTATCATAACTTGCTTTCTTGGGTGTTGATCCAGAGGGAAGGGGAATGTTCATTTCATTATTTCATCAAAATGGTACAGTGTGGTTATAGACAGGGCTCTAGAGCCAGACTGAGTTTGAATTGCACCTGTGCTACATAGTGTGCATGACTATGGGCATTCAGATCTCTGCCTTGTTGACTTATCTATAAATTAGAAATGAAGTATAATGTATAAATTACTTTAGACAGTACCAGACAAATAGGAACTGGTTTTAATAAGTGTAAGCTGTCATTTCTGTCTGAGGACAGTTATTGTATAGACTAATGATGTACTGACTCTAGATGGCCAGCTGTGGCTGCCAGGATATCAGGAAATTTTGTCTTATAGAGAAGACATGGAACATTGGGTGGCCTGGTTTCTATGTTGATTGGGATTTGCTTTGACTTGTCATCTCTCACAGGTGGAGAGCTCTACTTCAGGTTTCACTCCTAGTGGAGGAGGCTCTTCAGTATCCATGGTGGGTATTGAGCGTTATTTTTGTCATTTAATATTAGGTGTCACTGCTGGTTTCATATACTTGTACACTGCTAACAAAGGCTTCTTCTTTTGCCAGATTGCCAGTAGAAGAACAACAGATGGTGCCTCCTCATCAAATTGTGTGACTGATATTTCCCATCTTGTCAGAAAGAAGGTAAAACTTACATGTGGTTTCTTTTCCTCAGTCTGCTTTTTTTTTGGATCTCAACACTCAAAACACCTGCTCCACAAAAGGGTGCTGCGAAACACTTACTTTACAAAGATAATGAAGATATGGGAGGGAAGATAACATATCAGTATCTTACTCATCAAACTGTTATGGCCTTTGCCAACAACTAACAGGAAAGGATTTATCAGATGATGAGCGCATTTTAGGAAGCTGGAAGATTTTCTTCACCAGTATTCATTTAGCAGCAGCCTGCTGATTCTTAAACTCTGAGTCTTGACTAGTTCAGTGGTTACTTCCCTTTGGGGAGAGCCTGCATTCCTACCTCAGATGTTTCACACTTTGTTACTGGTTACCCCTACCCCACTGTGCCTCTAGTAGGCAGGCTGAATTAAATTGTTTGGGACAGACAGTTTATTTTGCAGGGTATAGGTTGGCACTTCCCACCTTTGACTAGGGAGACTCTTGGAGCTGAGTCCTGGTGTTTAGGATCCTTGCACCATAAGGGTTATGGGTGTTTTAGAAGTTGTCATTTTTGTTTGTTTTGGAAACAAGGTCTTGCTGTGTAGTTCAGGCTGGCCTTACTAGTGATCCTCATCTCAGTTTCCTGAGTGCTAGGATTATAGGTGCATGCCACCACGCCCAGTTTACAGTTGTCTTTTAAAAAAATATGTAAGCACATTTGTGAAGCCTTCACACTTGTTATTTTTAGAGGAAACCAGAAGATGAGAGTCCCCGGAAAGATGATGCAAAGAAAGCCAAACAGGAGCCGGAAGTCAATGGAGGCAGTGGGGATGCAGTCCCCAGTGGAAATGAAGTTTCGGAAAACATGGAGGAGGAGGTGGGCAGTTAATGTGGCCATGGCCTCTTGCAGCATCCCCTGTTCTCAGGCTTGGGGAAACCAGCTTCCCAAATGCACACTGCCCAGCTTGAGCCTGTTTGGGTTGCTTGAGTGCAGCTCTCACAGAATGGGCATGGTAGTGCAGTTACCAGTCTGGTTTTGGAGTATAGTGGATATGCACCACACAGTCATGCACCACTGGTCCCCCTCTGATGAATGTATGAGAAGGCGCTTGAATCATTAGCCAGCCATGTGGTGCTGTTAATTTTGCCAGCTCTATTAGAGAATTTAGCCTCCTACTTTGTGTCACTGCTTTCAGGGAACAGGAAACTGCTTTAGTGGGCCTATGTTCACTTGTTTGAAGGCTGTTTTGAGTGACACACAGCAGCTTCAACTGGGGGTCACTTACGCCCAGGCTCCATTTGTCTTTCAGGCGGAGAAGCAGGCTGACAGCCGGGCTACAGCAGAGGGCACAGTGGAGGCAGGAGCCACTGTCGAGACCACTGCATGTTGAGAGTGGGAACGGAGCCTTCCTCCCAGGGGAAATGTTTTTGTATATAGTGTATTTTTTCACTTTTGGGGATTCTTTTTGTATAATTTCAATAAAGATGGTAAGCAAAGGTTGAGTCTTTGATGGCTTTTTTTTTCTTAAATATTGGCTAAATCTGTGCCTTGGGGCACTCTAGGTTTATAAAATGGCCAAATTTTAATGGTTTCATTTTTCTCCCCTATTGATCTCTGTCTTGGAAGTTGTAACTCCAGCTGCAGTTTAACATGGAGGTGATTATTTGCATGTGTGGCTGTGGTCTCTTCATCTTCCATCGGTGCTATATTTCTACTGTCACTACAGTCTTGTGAACTTTTGGTGGTGCTTTCTCTGGACAGGGCAATACACACAGGACATGAAGACATTGCGTTTGGTGCTGAAAATGGATGATGGACTTTTGACTGTGAAGCAGACCTTAGGTGCTACCTTTTCTGTTTACTCTGTCTCCATGTAGGGCCATTATCTGTCCTGGAAAGAACTGTGAAGAACATCTGGGGCGGGAGATCTAAGGAAAACAGTTGGTGTGTTTAGTTCAAGAAATGAACCCACCCGGAAAGAAGCTGAGTGTGGTGGGTCTTGGAAATGATTGGAAGAATCTGGAGTTAAATTTTTTTTTTTTTCTGTAAAGGTTAAAATACATCTACACTTGGAATTGTTACATTGTCTGCAGTTTTAAATTCTCAGAATAAAGATGCTAATAAAAAGTTCCTAGTCTGGGATTATGCTTAAAACTTTTCATTGTGGGATCCTGGGATGCCTGGGGCATTTGTGTGAGGTTAGAAACCAGAACTTGGCCCAGCAGTTCTAGGATGTTCAGTATCTGTTGGGTTTTCTCAGATATTCAGGATACAGGCCTTGTGTTGAGAAAAAACCCTGAATGGGCCAAAAACTCCTTTATTAGAATTTATTATTACAGGCCAGGCAGTATTTAAACATGAATTCCAAATAGTGCCTTCCTACTTGCTGCATGTAGCAGCAGGTTGGTACCTGTTTTTAACAGTTCAGTGTTGAAGCTGTGTTGCAAGTCATTTTTTAGTGTTGTTTTCCCCTTTAAAATAAAAAGAAAATGCTTCTGGGCTGGTTACTGACACATCCTTGCCTGGTCTTTGGTTTATCCTGACTTGGAACATCCTTGTTAAAGATGCCCTGTGTTGTGTATTCCAGGTCCTAAGCCTTTTTTTTCCTCCTTTGGGATGGGGTAGGACATTCATGACATGACGTGGTTGACCCAGGACCTTGACCTCCACTGGTTGACACTGGGATCTGAGCCTAGGTCCAATAGGAAAATTTCAGTATGTGACTACCTACCTGGCTGAAGTATTACTTTGCTTGAGAGCTTGTCCTGGACTGTAAAGCCCTAGGAGTTTGTGGGAACATTGCAAATTGAATGAATGAAAGGCTTCTGGGCAGAAGTCTTAAGCTGGGATTTGGATGAAGTTTGGCAATCAAGCTGGCTTTAGCAAGACTTAGTCACCTTTCAGGAAAATTGTCAGTGTTATATGTCATTCATTTAATCTTCAATCTTTTACCAAAGGAAAACAAGTACAGAAAGAGTAATACTTAAGGGAAGTGGCAAGGCTGTGATTGGATTTCGTTGCTATTTGCCTCTTAGTCCTGCATCAGAACATGTAGTAAAGCTGCAGACTTATCAAATTTCACATCCATCCTGGCTCAGAAACCTAGTGGGTCTGAGTCACAGCTATGATGAGGGCCTGAACCCTTCATTTTTGTCCTTCATGCCATCAAAGGGCTCTTCTGCAGGAGGTGGTGGATCGGTGAAGCCAACTTTAGGTTTAGGGGGGCAAGTGGTGGCTTCCAGTGAAGAGGTGGGTACCTGCAGAACATAAGACAGGTCTTCAACAAGAAGGGCATAGATTTTGGTGTTTGAACTTCTGTGAACAAAATTAATGAAATTAAAAGGTGAGGTTATCTTGGTTCACAGTAGAGACCAACTATACTTTTGCTGTATCTAGCTTTAGTTGTGCCCTCACCCTTGGTGGGTACTGGTACTGGTGGGTGCAAGCTGGATTGATCTCTGCCAATGTCTGGACAGCTGCATCTCTTGCATTCACCAGTCGCAGAAAGAGCTCAGCTTGTCCTACCTGGAGGGAGGGGCAGTGGTGGTTACTCCCATCTGTATCCTGGGGCACACCCAGCCCCAGGCCTCCACACTCACCTGGGGAATCCTATTCTGCTGCCCAAGGCTGAGGCCAAAGTCCAGAGGAAGGGCCAGAAGTGGGAGCCGCCAGTGACCGCTTAGTACCCTCTGATCTTGATCAAATAGCGCCAGTGAGACCCAAGCCTTTGACTGTGGTGTCCTAGCCCCTGGGAGCCCCTGCCAGGCCTGTAGCTCACAGACCAAAGACACCAAAGGTGATGGGGGCAATCTGTAAAACCCCAATGAGGTAGTGTCAGAAACCAGAGCTAAAAATCCCTTCTTAGGACTCAACCCTTGTATACATGGGAACTGCAGAACGAGGGACAGCCTTAACTGGTACTTGACAAAAGCACTTAAGTCGTGAGCCTTGCCTACTGACCTGGGCACAGGCTGCCTGCTAGCAAGGATGGCACAATTGCCCTTGGGCCCAGGAGCCAGAGGCAGGGGTAAGCAGAGGGCTGGGGGCAATGCTGTGGCGCCTCCTGTATCTTGTCCATCCCGGGTCAAAGCAGTTTTTAGCTGCACCCAAATCCAAGAAGACTCAAGTCCTCGCAGGAAGTCATAGAAAATGATGATGCCAGCCCTGATGGACACAAGTCTTAAGCACATGAACACTAAACTTTCAGCTTCTCTCCAACCTGCCAGTTCCAACCACAGTTCTCTTAGGTCTCCTTAACCATCAGTGGTTGTCCAAGGAGGGACCAGTTCTCACCCAGGGTCATAGGGTGCAGGGCCCAGCACATCAGATGCAGGGAGAACAGATGTGTTCAGGGCCAGGTTCCTGGTCATGGTTCCAGGTAGTAGTGGCTGTGGGGGAAGAGTTGATTCCTCCAGAAAGCATTCTAATGGTACATGCTTCTCCCAAACAGCAGAGCTGACGCTGATACTCTGCCCTACCCCACCAAGGTTCTTACAACCTTTTTCGCACTGCCCAAGAACTGGAAGTTTGTGGAGCCTGGAAGTGGTGGCAGCGGGGGTGCTACTGGTGGAGGGAGTGGGACACCTCTCTTCTGGAGTTGTGGCACCTTGGGCCCTAGGAACATTGTAAGAGTTAGGACATCCTTGTGCTGGAGGGCATAAGTAACTGAGCTAAGTCAAAGGACATACACACAGATACATGGGTATATGTAATGGACTTCAACTGTCAGTACAAACACAGGTCTCATTCATCATGTGGGATCCCTCCACCTCTTTCTAAGTTGTTACGATGGGCTAAGGTTGGGGTGTGTACTTACCTGAGGGCACCTGGTCCAAGCCCCTCTGCATCTGCAAGGCTAGGATTTCTGCCTCCAGGTGCTGGTTTTCTGCTTCCAATACTAGAAGCTGCCCTGAGGTGGCACTTGCCTTTTCTGCCATAAATAAGTCTGACCTGTCACCTTGGCCTGAGCAGCTTCCTGGACAAACCTAGACTTAGCAATTCAGATTCTAGCTTCAGCCACCCCAGGTTTCCAGCCTCAGAGCTTTTGCTCAGGTGGCTCCCAAGCCAATGAGGCCACCCACCCTCCTTTTTTCTGCCCAGGACTAAGGCCACAGCCACTGAAAGGATCTCCAGGAAAACCCCTCTTGTTCACCCCTGCGGTTCAGAGAGCGCCGTAGCTCCAGAGCTGATGCCTCTGCTTGCAGCTGCCATATCTTGCTCATAATGCCAGGGTCTTGGCTCCCGCTTCGCATGTAAGCATCATGGAGGGTCCTAGGGAGTGTGTGTGGGAGAGGACAAAGTCTTTAAATGAACCAATCAACACTGCCCCATGCCTGCCCTGTGCCGCAGCCCTCACCCAATCTCTGAAGCCAGGCTCCCTGCACTAGCTTGCAGCATAGGCCAACAGAGTTCAGTGTCTGGTCGGTTCCTGGGCAAGAAGATGATGTCATGGATGTCCAGTGGCCTGCTTTGGCCCCTACTCTGCATGCTCTGCCAGGGTCTCACCCTATCTGGGGCTTTAGCTCTTGAACATGTGTACTCAACACCTCCAGAGCTCCCCGGGTGCGCCCAGCTTCAGCCCGGAGTTCTTGAAGCTCCTGCTTCAGGCCTAAGAGGTGGGGTATCCTGCTCCGGTCCTGGGCCAAACTTTGGAGGTGTCTGTTCAGCTCTGAGGGATAATAGATCCAGTTAGAACACTGTCCTGGTTGACATGGCAGGGCGGGTCCTTGGCTCCTTGTCCTCCCTCACCAGCACTGCGCTGCTCCAGGGCACGGCCCCATGCTTCAGTCTGTGCCATACGCCTGGTATGAGTAGCACACAGTGCCTGCAGTCGCTTGCAAGGGCTCCCTGCAGCCTCCCGAAGGGGGGCGTTTATTACCCACGGTTGTATTTCTTGCAGGGATAGCTGTAGGCACTGCACCTGGGAGAACAGTGACCTGTGATCAGTAGGTGTGGGTAATCTTTCCCTTGTATAATCCACATGTATGAAGGCAGAAGGTTCAAAAGCAGGGTGGGTACCTCCTCTCTTAACCTCTCTAGAGCAGGTCTGCTGGCCTCCTGGTCTGAGAAGCCCTGGAGTTCTTGTGACACAGCCTGGGCACAGAGGTTGAGATGAAAAACCCTGTCCAGTTTTGCTGCAATTCCCACCCCTGGCCATAGGGGTGCATTCCTTACCGTGACACCTCCTAATTCAGCAGAGGGCTTTGCTCCAACAGTCACCTCCGGGGTCAGGTGGCCAATGCAAAAGCGCTGAGTGTGGTTGGACAACAGGGCCCAGGTGCGGAAAACCATGTCACAGGATCTGCAGGGCAGGAGCCCTGGCTCCCCAGAGTAGGAGGCCATGGGACAGGACTGGTTTCTCGACACCAGTCTAGTCCCAAATAAAATGTGGCCCAGCAGGAAAAAGGGTGAGGAGCCCAGCCTACGGGGTCTACAAGATCTCCAAGCTTATGTTTGGGGAGGAGCTTTGGCTCCCTGGGCAGCAACAACAGGCCTGGGCAGGTTAGGAGAATGGGTGGGGAAGCCGTGCCAGTTTGGGACAAGCTACACTTGAAAAAACCTAGCAACGTCTGTGCCACCTTGGTTTCCTTGTTTACACAGAAAGGAGTGGACAGATGTGTTTCAGTCTAGCTGGGCCACCTTTAGTCACTTAGCCTGTGACAGACAAGGGATGTCTCTTTTATTGCTGTACTCCAAAGAAGGTAACTATATACCAGTCTAGGATGTACCTTGGAGATGACATTTTGCCTGGAAACCCATCTTTGCCTGTTATGGATTAAAAACTGGTGGTCAACTTAATGCCAACTCGATTACATCAGCAGAGTGCTGAGCGTAGATGTTCCACCTGAAAGTTGCCAGCATAAATACATGGAGAAGGAGAAGCTGTGCATTAGTGTGTCAAGGCATCGAGGTGGTGAGGCATTGTGGGTTCTTCTACTAGTTGCTGTTTGAGGCATTAGGTTCTCCTGGAGAAGTTCTTGCCCTCACATCAAGCATTGCTTCCTGGCTCCAGAGGGGAAGACATGTGCCACTTGGTTTCTAGGATGAACTCGTCATGCTGGATTCCTGGCATGTACATGACTGTGCTTGTCGTTGGAGGAGCTTGGGGCCTCCATGTCGCTGAGGATGGCTGTAGTGCTTTTCAGGACAACCCTGGTCTTTGTTGTGAGTGTGAGTTCTCGGCTCCAGCGTAGAACCCTCGGCCTATCAGCACAGCTCCTTCACCCTGCTGACACAGACTTCCTAGTTTCCACCACTGACCTTTGGGCCTTCCCAGCACAGATCCGTAAGAGACTCGCATGAGTCCTTGTGGGCTCTAAACCTCCAGTTGCACTCATGGGAGGCACTGTCATGAGCTCTGGGTCTTCATCTGGACTTATGGGACATTGCTGTGGGATTTAGGCCCTTGGCTAAATATTCTGTCGTTAGTGTTGTGGATAGATTTCTTGCATTTTCTTATGTTAACTTTGGATGACCATCATAAAAATAATATAAACTCCAAGTCCTGACTCTAATTGTTCTCTGCACAACCCCTGACTACAACACCCCCAAAATGACAAGCTCTTTTTAATAACATGCTTCTCCTGAGGCATCCACAACTCCTGCTTTTCCTTACTGGAGAGTGAATAGAGCTTCATCTTGAGCCATTCATTCATTCAATATTCCTCTCTGAACTGCTTAGGCTGGGTTCAAAATTGCAATCCTCCTGTTTTGGCCTCCAAAGTGCTGGGATTACAAGCATGCACCACAATGCCCAGCTGCAATCACCACTTCTGAACAACCAAGTCATCCTTTGAAGAGTAGTTTCTCCTAACTTCCATTTTCTGTTTTTTTTTTCAGCTACAAATGGGGGATAATCAGCATAGCCCAAGGTGTGAGAACTGTCCGAGAACATAATCTACTCAATGAGGGAATCAATGCCAGAAAGGAATTCCTTCCCAAGGGCCAAGAAACTTGGGTCAAATTTTCCTCTACAACCCCAACTATACCTTAAACATGCATCTATCAAGTTGTAAAGAAGCAAGAGTTCTGGGCTGGCCCCATATCTCAAAAGCCAGGGACCTAAGGAATTTCCTCCCATATAACATAGAAAGCCAAGATAGGACCAGCAAGTGTTTCAAAATATGGAATCTTGGTTTATCTTCATTCCAAAACAGAAAATGTATTATTTGTAGATAAATGTTCTGAAAAACTAGTAAATATAGGCAATGTTCATATCCCAATTTCACAAGCTGAACATTTTGTTATAATATTCTTAGTTCACTTTATACTTTTTTTTTTTTTAAAGACAGGGTTTCACTGCATAGCTTCAGGTTGGCCTTGAACTCACAATCCTGCCTCAGTCTCCCAAGTGCTAGGTTTACAGGTGTGGACTGCATGTTTTTCATACAATAACCATGTCATCAATTCACACTTAAGAAAAGGTGATGCAACTGGCAAGTTTTATTAACATATAAATATTTTAAATAGATATTGAAGCTGGGTATGGTGGCACACACCTGTAATCCCAGCAATTTGGGAGTTCGAGGCAGAAGGATGGCAAGTTCAATTTTAGTTGGAAAATTTAGCAAATCTAGTCTCAAAAATAAAAAGGGGTCAGGGATGTAGCTCAGTCATACTGATTATATAATTTAATGGAAATGATGGTAGTGGTACTGGGTCTTCAAATTGAGTTATATACCCAACCCTTTTTAAATTTTTTGCTTTGATACAGGGTCTTGCCAAATTGCTAAGTTACTCAAAGTCAATTCAAACTTGCAATTTACCTGCCTCAGCCTCCTGCAGTGCTGGAGTTACAGGTGTTCATCACTACACTCAGCTCTACCTTAACCCTATCACCACAGTTTGCACATGGATTGCCTATACTGTACCAGTAGCACTGGGAACTGTATCTAACACTGACAGAGTCTTCCCTTCTACTACAAATCACCTTTCTTTTTTCATTTGTCATTTTGAGACAGGGTTTTGCTATACAGTTCATGCTGGCCCTGAACTCACTCTGTAGCCCAGGTTGGCCTCAAACGTGCAATTCTCTTGCCTCAGCCTCTCCAGTGCTGGGATGACATGTGTGCCACCACACCCAGCTACAAACCACTTTTCTAACATGCACCAAGGCCTACCACTTGTCTACTTATTTCCCAGTAGGATATATAGTAATTGTGGTCCCCTGTATCTAACAGACAACTAATGTAGGAACAGCAAACATGTCAGTATTCAGTGCTAAATATCCACCAACATCTACTTTCATCAGATCTTTGGTCTAACGTTTTATCTTCTTTTTTTACATTTTAAAACTACCTTTTATT
The DNA here is from genome assembly GCA_004027455.1 of Hydrochoerus hydrochaeris. NCBI lineage: Eukaryota > Metazoa > Chordata > Mammalia > Rodentia > Hydrochaeridae > Hydrochoerus > Hydrochoerus hydrochaeris. Next base: position 78,484 of record PVLA01005298.1, on the reverse strand, counting down.
TATTTTTTTTTGAGCAGGGTCTCATTATGTAGCCCAGGCTGGCCTTGAACTCACAGTAATCCTCCTGCCTCAGCCTCCTGAATGTTGGGATTATGGTTTCATCTTTTCTAATACAACTGTTTATTCTCTCCTCTAGTAGGCTGGTTACTCCTTGCTTTCTAAACTTTGTATAATGCCTAGGACACACAACAATGGCTTGGGAAATACAGAATGAAATAACCTGCTTCCTCCACTGGCATCTAGCCAGGACTGGTTCAAGTCTTAACCCTTCAAAGCTCTTACTTAGTAGGAAAACTAAGGCAGACTTTCTTAAAACATTCACATTTGGAAACTTGAATATACACAGGTAATGAAAAATGGCTAATGAAAATTTAGTTTTCGACTATATCACTGATAATTTATTGCAAAGGATTTTCTGCAACAAAAAAGTAACCGCTAAGGCTGAGGACACAGCTCAGGGGTCAAGTGTTTGCCCAGCAAGCCTACCATCCCAGAACAGGGTATACGGTTCTGCTAGAGGAAGACAAGTGTGTCTGAATTCAGATTTCTCCCAAACTTCTAAAATTACTTCCCTTAAAGAATCCACCCTAATTTTAAGGAAAATATACTTCTTACACAGACAATCCAAACTGATGCAAAATATTTATTCCAAGTTAGTTATTTTATGCAGTAGTTTTTTCCCTCAACAGACTTGTGATAACCACATCTTTTTAAATCTGTAAATAATGTTATCAAAATAATCTTAATCTTTGAAATCTCACAAAAATTTATATTTTACAATCCACCCTGAATATCAAGGCTGCAAGAATAACACATTTCCTATATCCAAATATTTTACAGCTGTACCCAAAAGGAAAACAAAAACAAAAACCATACGCTTGGTTAAGGGCTAAAGTTACCCGAGCAGCCAAAAATAAAATAAAATATCCAAATTATTAGCATTAATTTAATACAATTATAACTTCAATAGTCACTTTGTCATTGACAATGATTGCTTGAGCACAGGGGTGAGTGCCCCAAGGGCTGGTAGTAGAAGCTGCTGCCACAGAACAGCATCTGCTTCTTTCCGTTTCTAAGCTGTCAGCTCCCACCTGTGCATCGCCCCATAGGTCCTGTGTGTATTTTAAAAATCTTTCCCACCACACAAACATCTTTATTAAGCAGATAACAAGAAAGAACAACAACAAAAGCTCAACAAGCCAACTGCTCTCTCTTTGGGATATGATTATTTCCCTTGTGCATGAAGTATTCAACATAAAAAGAAAAGGAAAAGAACAATTTCTTTTGTATATTCCCGAAACACACAAGCTGAGTTTACTGGTTCAGATGAGCTGTGAGCATTTCTATGCCTACTTCCAGGCGTCGTCATCTGATGTCTCACTGCTGCTTGTTTCAGTGTCTGAATCCTCAAACTCCACTTTACAAGTGCTTCTCCAAGGGGAGAAGAGGCTCAAACTGCGGCTCTGCAAGAAGCCATTTTTTGCAAAGCCATTTCTTCTTAGCTACAGACAGCATGGGAGAGAAAGGAAAAAACCCATCAACGACTACACTGGTACATTCAGTTGGCCAAGTTCAAGCTTATTTTGGAAGCAGAATATTGTTTGTGGGGGTCCCAAGATATTTTATAGCAGCGCTTTTCAAACTTTCATGAGTGAATGACTCATAGGAAATTATTTTAAAGTGCAGATTCTACTGAGATTTCTTGTTTCTAACAGAGTTCTGAGTGGTAAGGTCAGTCTGTACTTAGTTCTTTTATAGAACTTATCCAATGCCAATTATGCCTTAAATATTTGCCACCAGAACTGTCAGGTCAGTGGGACCTGCAGAAACTTTTTTTTTGCTCACTGCTGTAAACCCTATGATCTGGCAATGTTGGGTTTTTTTGGTACTGGGGATCGAACTCACGACCTTTCACTTGCCAGGCAGGCGTTTATGCTGCTGAGCTAAACCCCTGGTCTCTGGTAATATTTTACTCAGAGAAAGAATCTAAGATGTTTTTTGGCATAGCTAAGTGGACCCAGGGCCTCACTTAGCTAACACCCTAGGTCTTTGTGTTTCGAGACAGGGTCCTGCTAAGTTGCCCAGTCTAGATTCAAACGTATAATTTTCCTGCCTCAGCCTCTCTATTAGCTGGGATTACTAGTGTGTGCCATCCCTCCTAGCTCAGGCATTTGTTGAAAAATTTTGGATCGAGTTTTTGAACTCTGCATTGGCCCAAGCACCATAAAGGAACAACAGGGCCAGAAGTAGAGGAGGGTATACTGCACTTTCTTTAAGACCAAAAGGTCTTAATTCTAGTACCTGGGAGGCCGAGGAAGAAGAATCTCTAAGAGTTTGAGGGCACCTAGGCTATATGAGTTCAAGGCCAGCTTGAACTACATAGACTCTGTCTCACCAACCAAACAACTGACCCAAATCCAAAACAAAAAGCCCAAGACTGAGAACTCAGATTCTGGGACCAACCAGCCTTCAGGTTCTGATAAGGGGTGACAGTTGTGAGGATGAACACATTACTTTCTGTGGCCTTGCTAGTCAATGGCATTTGTTATCCATTAATGGAGACTCCTTACTGCTCAGGCAGAGCTCAGTGTCCCATTATATTTCTGTTATGGTGATTTACTTCATATTTTCTTTAAACTTAGGGCTTCCTAATGGCAAAGACTCCTTTCACTCATAATGGTTAAATGGCCTCTAAGAAAGCTTTAAAACATACCTGCTCTGTCTTCATGTGGAACTCTTTGAGCTCATCCTCTGTGAGTGGAAGGCAATTCTCATCATTTTCAGGATATTCCTGCCATCCCATTGCTTTCAATAACCTGGTGGAGACAGGACAGGCAAAGAAAACATGACACCAGGAAATCCATGTGGAAAATTTGTGTTTTCCACAAAAAAGGAGCAATGAATGTGAGAGAAGGAACCCCTAAAAGTGAATGGGAGATTTCTACCTTGACAGAAAAGGCTATATGAAGAGGCAATAGATGCAGAAAACATGTTAGTATAAAGAAAAGAACCAAACTACAACGGTCTCAGTCTCATCAAAATAGAGAAGGAAATTTTACTTTTGTTGCTTGTGGACAAGTATGTACCTAAGTTTTCTTTCAATTTCATGCTCTTGTGGGCTTTTTTTTTAACCTTGTGAATTCCTTTCAGGAAGGTACTGCCATACTGGCAGGCCCTGTTTACCATCCATTTACCCAGAAAGATGGCTGCTCTGTGTGCTTAAGGTTTTCTTTTTTCCCTTTGTCTTTTTTGAGACAGGGTTTCAACTCTCAGCAATCTTCCTGCCTCAGTGCCCCTAGTGCTGGGATTATAGGCGTGCACCTCCATACCTGGCAAGGCTTTCATTTAAACATCAGGTTCTACAAATGAGGGTCTTTAGGCTTCCCAAGGCTCATTTAAAGGGATTTTATGTTAACTACTCACTTGAGACAGCACAACTGCCCAAGGAAACAGGCTCCCCTCTCCTCTCTGATTGGGGTCATAAATGGAGTGAGAAACTACATAAAAAACTTGCAGGGGAGACTGTGAAAAAGCTGGATAAGTTTATGAGACAATGTTCAGAAGACAGCAAAGGAAACTGAGGTGCACTTATGGTGCTTGTGAAAATGTCACCATTCATGTTAGACTCTACTTGTGATCTTACCTGTGCTCTGCTTCCAGAGAATGTGAGAGGACCTGCCCTTCCTCCACAACGGGGAGAGAAAGACCATTCTGAAGACAGCCTTGCTCCCCATTTTCCTTTGGTTCAGGTGTGCTATTGTCCTCCAACTGCAATAAAGAAAAGGACACATTTGGTTAAGCATCTTTTCTGGAGAGGTAAGCAACCTAACAAAACTGAGGAGTCAGAAGCCAACCAGTGCTTACCAGAAGATAACCTTGGCCCACAGGTTTCTCCCAGTTATAAGTAGAGACCTTCTGCATCAACAAACTTTTTCTGAAATTTATATGGAAAGCAAAAGACCCAGAATAGCTAACATAAAATTGAAGGAGAAAAACAAAATTGTAGAATTAGATACTGTATTATCTGCCATCAGGATTTATTAAAAAGCTAGAGTAAGCCACTGAGGCACTACATCCCCAGCACTGGGGTAGGAGTGTGGGGTAGGCTGCTGAGGCAGAAGAATCCCAAGTTCTAGCCTGGGCAACAGTGAGATCCTGTTTTAGAATAAAAAATAAAACAAACCTAAACACAGATCTTACAGCCTTCACAAGAATAACTAAAAGTGAATGGCAAATCTGAATTCCAAAATTTAAAACAAAATCACTTAAAACTACGAAAAACAGGGAAAAAGTGCAAATCATCTTGACTATAGCAATGACATTTTTAGATACAAAAAGCATGAGCTATAAAAATGATAAATAAATCTGGACTTTAGAAATAATAAAATTTTTTCCCCCCAACCCACTTTTTTTTTTTTTTTGAGAGAAAGTCTCACTATGTATGTAGTTCAGCCTGGCTTGGAACTCAGAGCAGTCCAGCCTCACTCTGTGGCCAGCCTGAACTGCAGGACAAGACCCTTTCAAAAATAAATAAATGAATAATAAAATAAAATAAAGACATATTTTGATGCCAGAGATGGACACAGACCTGTAATACAAGATCTCTGAGAGCTAAGGAGGTAAGAGTTGCTAATTTAAGTCTGGTCTGGCCAACTTAGTGAACACATGCCTCTAAATTAAATTAAAAACAGGAAGAACTGGGGTTGTAGCTCTGGGTTCAAACCCCAGTATTGTGGAAAACCCAAAACAAAACAAGAAATTTCTATTTGATGAAGGAGTATTACTAAAGATAGACATTTTAAAAAACCTCTTAAAACGTAAGAGGAGCCGAGGATATAGCTCAGCTGCACACTGCCTGACTGGCAAGCACGAGGTCGTGAGATTGATTACCGGCACTGAAACAAAACCTTCAGTAAAGAAATAAAGACCTGAACAATAAATGAGACAATCTCGTCTTACAGAACTAAACATTCTCTTACCTTGTGATCCAGCAATCACACTCCCTGGCATTTATTTCCCTGAAGCAACTGACCACTAATGCTTACACAAAAACTTGCACAGAGATGATTACAGTTTAATCAATATTGCTAAAACTTGGAAGGAATCAAATGTCTTCACTAGCAAGTGAACTGAAAGGTCATCGGGAGGATCACTGTGAGTTCGAGACCAGCCTGGCTACAAAGTGAGCTCAAGGCCAGCCTGAACTGCATAGCGAGACCCTGTCTCAAAGAGACCAAAAAAAAAAAAAAAAAATCTTGTTACTTCTTTTTCCTTTAGCAAAAAAAAAAAAAAAAAAAAAGCACGTATTTAACAAAAGAAAAATACTCTATGCTCTTACATCCTCCAGTTTGTCACAGTCTCTGTTCTCTGAGAAATCTCCATTCCGGTCATCCTTCAGAGTCTTCAGGAACTCACTCTTCCTGTCAGTGGTTCGACGGGTCAACTTGGTCAGACGAGAGGAGCTGATCTCAACTGGAGGGGTAGTGCTGGAGGGACTCTGGGAATATCACAAATAGGTTGCTTCTAGCAACATAGAGCAAGAACTTGGATTCTCTGAGTTATTTCTTTACGTCACTGACTTCTAGAACCTGGTGGCCTATTTATCACTTTTTTTTTTTTTTTTTTTACAAAAAACAAGCAGCGTTTTTTATTTAAACAGAGTAATTTTGAAGAGCTACTATAGTCAAGACTTGCTGGCTTATATTTGGATCTTTCTATGGTCATCAGCAGAATAACCAGTCTGACACAATCTTGATCTATCAGAGCATTTACTCCACCTAACTACTGCTCACTTTTGGATCCTAATGGGAGACATTTGTAAAGAAATCTTGGGTAACCATAGTTAAAAAGAAATGGCATTCTACTTGTATCTCATACTGTATATCTCAGTGTAAGTATACAGGAAATGGCAACTTAAAAAAAAACTATAATCCTTACCTCTTTGGGAGAGCTTAGAACTGCACCACCAGCCAGCACCACTGGCTTGGTAACAGAGATTGGATTAGTAAAAGCGGACTCCCGGCCAGAAGAAAGGGATCCTGATTTGTGTTCCACTCTGTTAGCTTTCCATGCATTGGGCTACATGGGAATAAAATGAATTAGTCAAAATAAGCACACAAACAGCTCAGCTACAAAATCATAAACAAAGAGTGAAATGTTATGTGGAAACCTAAGCTCCTACAGCTTACCTGTCTCAACATGCTTGACAGATGTGGAACTTCTAAGATTAGGTATTTTAAGGATAAAAGTAGATGGGAAACAGAGGAATCGTGGACATTAATACGTATTTCTCAAAAACTGAGTTTTAATTCAGTTAGCCTGAGAGTTGCTAGTATGATAAAAATTAAAAAGCTTTCTTTTTTCAGGTATGGGGGATTGAAACCAGGGATTTGCACATGCTAGGCAAGCACTCTAGCACTGAGTTAGATGCCCTATCCTTTCTAAAAATTTTGAGGCAGAATCTCACTAAGTTGGCTAGGTAGCCTAAAACTTGCAGTTCTGTCTCAGTCCCACTCTATGAAGTTTGGATTACACACCTGCCCTTAATAGCTTTCTGTACTGGGTTGTTTTTGAAGCACTTAAAAGCACATACAAATTTGAGAAGCAGATTTTCTACTTACTTAACCCTCTTAGCCCTTTTTTTTTGGTATTGGGATTTTTCTGGGGGGGGGGGTGTCTTTTTGAGACAAAATTTCACTATACAGTTTAGGCTGGCCTTCTACTCGCTTTGTAGCCCAGGCTGGCCTCAAACTCACAGTGATCTTCAAGCTTCAGCCTCGCAAGTGCTGGGATTATAGGTGTGTGCCACCATGCCTGGCTTGCATTGGGATTGAACCCAGGCTTCATAGTGAGCTATATCCCAACCCTATATTTTAAGTTTTGAGACAGGCCCTTGCTAACTCTGGCAGCACTGAAATTTGCAACCCTCCTCCTTTTGCCTCCCAGACTGTTGGGACTACAGGTATGGCAGAGGTTTTCATTTACAGTGATTCCTAACTTTCATAAATCATATCAGAAAAATGCTGTTTTGTAGGAAATTTTGATGTCAAGGAGCTCATTCTAGGCAAGTGCAGACACTGTAAATGCTAGATAATCATGGTTTTAGTTCAGAGGCCTAAACCCTCTTTTGCTCAGCTTTGTGGGGTGAGGCTATGACTCCCAACTACGATGGCAACAGAGTACACCTAGAATACTCGATGCTTTGAGTCAACTGAACTACATGACAAAGACAAGAAACACAAGGCAGGTCAACAGAGTGAGGCCAAAGAAAGGAAACTTCCATTTATTTCTGCAGAATGAAACCATCGGCACTAAGAAAAGTGCAAGAAAAAGGAAGGGTCTGAGTGAAAAAGGGTCTTGAGTAACATTATTTGTGGTCTTTTGAGACAGGGTTTCACTATGCATTTCAGGCTGCTCTCAAACTCACTTTATAACCCATGCTGGCCTCAGATTTAAGGCAATCCTTCTGCCTTAGTCTCTTGAATGTTGGGATTACAGGTGTGTGCCACCATGTCCAGCAATGAAGACTACTAAAGAGGTCACAACAGCTTTAGAAAGGGAATTAGATTTGCTGAGTATCTAACATGTGTTAGATAGGTGCTGATCATTGAGTTTGAGACGGCCTAGGCTATAAAGTGAGCTCAAGGCCAGCTTGAACTGCATAGCGAGACCCTGTCTCAAAAAGACAAAAAAAAAAAAAAAAAAAATTATTATGCTGATCTTATTTTACAAAGAATGATAGTGAAGACAACAGTCGTGCAATTTGTTCATGGTTACACAGCTAGTACATGATATTGCTTTTCACTATTTCATAATGCCTCCAAAAATAATGGACATGCAGAACAGTGACACAATGACCCACTAGAATGAAGATTGGTTTTTGTTAGGTTTTGTTTTTCTTTTTAACTTTTTGGTCTGAGACGACAGGGTTTCACTATGCAGTTCAGGCTGGCTTTGAACCCACAGTGATTCTTCTGCCTCAGCTTCTCAAGTTATGAGATTACAGGTGTGTACCACCATGCCTAGCTGTTTTTCTGAGTTTTGCACTGATGAAAATCAAATGATGGCAGCTTGTGTCAAGTTATAATAACTATCCAAGATAATTCATAGTTTCCTCAGCTATGGAGTGTTACAAGAAGCCTTGTCTTTCTTTTGACTCTGTCATCTCAGAGCAAGAAACACCCAGGTTTCTGTCATAGTAGCAGGAAAGGTAGACAGGCTTACACAGAATACTTATATCTCTGCTCGATTCTAGTCTAACTTATCTTAATTTTCAGTAAAAACCATGCCACACTGAGCTGCTCACTGGAGAAATCATTATGTCCTTATTTCCCTTTTTGATTTGAGACAGGATCTATTATACACCAGGTTGGTCCTGAATTTGCAGTGACCCTCCTGCCTCAACCTCCTGAATGCTGGGATTACAGGCATGCAAAACCATGCCCAGCTTCCTACTTCCCTTTTAAATTTCATAACTATGTATGTTAAAATCCATTAATGTGAACTTCATCTCAATCTTAGCTTCGTTTTGATCGTATTAGGGACTGAACTATCAGGGGCTTCAAACTGATTTATATTTTCAGTTCTTTTTAAATGCGTTTGAGGAGTGAGATATTGTTCATTACTAAAATTCTGAACATGTCCCTTTCCCAAGTTCCTGATGCTTCATCTTCTAGCTTCTGTCTGATCTTACATTTCACGTAAGATCTTTTCAATCGATGTAGCCAATCTCCAGCGTTCTAGGCTCAAACACTCTTCTGTTACTTTTCCTTAGGTGAGCTTCATTAGCAAAACTAATGTATTAACCCAACATTTTAAATTGTTAATATTATGTAGACATGCAATATGTACAACTGTTTTCTCTGCCCAAAACCTCTCTCTCTAGCTTTTCATGATCTTACTTTACCACCTCCCACATACCTGACATACCTTTACTCAACTATGACATACTATGTCCCAACTTTTTGGGAGTGAAATTCATTCCTTCCTTCCTTCCTTCCTTCCTTCCTTCCTTCCTTCCTTCCTTCCTTCCTTCTTTCCTTCCTTCCTTCCTTCCTTCCTTCCTTCCTCTCCCTCTCTCTTCTCTTCTCTTCTCTTCTCTTCTCTTCTCTTCTCTTCTCCTCCCTCTCGCTCTCTCTCTCGCTCTCTCTCTCTCTCTTCTTGAGACAGGGCCTTGCTATGTAGTTTACACTAGCCTTGAACTCACTATGCAGCCCAGGCTGGCCTTGAACTTGTGGCAATCCTCCTGCCTCAGTCTCCTTAGTGCTTGGATTGTTGTGTCCTAAAACACATTTGGCTCTGGTGAAATTTCAAGTCCCTCTGTCTAAAGCCCATATCCATTTGAGTTGCTCTTAACAAACTCAAATGGCTTCTAAACTTCTATTTACTAGGTAACTAACAGGGTAGGTCAGGAACTATATTCCAAGTACTTTTAAAACTTTAATTCTAACTTTTCTGTTGAGAAAGTTTAGCAAAGTCAAGTAATTTTCTCAATATAACAGCCTTACAAAGTGGTACAAGATTCTAGCACTTGTCTAGTATGTGTGAGGCCTTCCCAGTGCTTAAAACTTCCTTCCCACTATCCATTACTGCATCCCTTCTCTGCCAACTGTCACTATCCTGGTCAGACTTCATTACTTTTTAAAGGACAATAACCACCAATTATACATTAGTTTTGAATATTCATCCCGATCTTGATTCACAATAGGGATAAAGTGATATCAAGTTCTGTATCATGACTTCTATCCTTGCAACTTCACTTTTAACATATGTATGAGATTTTGAGTATACAATGACATCATCTTATTTTTTATAGTTCATGTAATCTAACAACTATTGCACACTCTCAATAAGTAACACTTATGGAAACTATTTTGCAGCTTGGGGATTGAACCCAGAGCCTTCTCACTAAGCTACATCCCCAGCACTATGTTTTTTTCTTTTTTCTTTTTGAAGACAAGGTCTTGTTAAATTACATAGGCTGTGTTCAGAAACCTGTGGTCCTCCTTGTCTCAGCCTTCCAGAGTTCTGGGGATTATAGGTGTGCCAGCATGCCCAGCCTATGAAAAATACAAACTTCATTTTTATTTATTTATTTTTTGGTACCAGGGATCGAACTCACGACCTCATGCTTGCCAGGAAGGCACTTATGCCACTGAGCTAAACCCCCAGCCCTATTTTATTTTTATTGAGACAGGCTCTCACTGTGTAGTTTAGGCTGGCGTTGAACTCATAGCAATCCTCCTGCCTCAGCCTCCTGAGTGTTGGGATTACAGGTGCACACCACCACACCTGGCTGTAAATTCTTAAGGATGGGACACACATGAGGTATGCCGGCATGCTGACAATGATAGATACCCTTTTTTGGCATTTACTGTGTGTCAGTTGGAAGCACTTCATAAAACCTCACTTAGTCCTCATAGGAAGGCTAACAAGTTGGTATTTACTTTTTTACAGATAAAACTAAGATAAGACCAATAGGTTAAGTTGCCCAACAACATACTACAAAGGAGCAAAATGGAACATGTCTATTTCAAAGCTCAGCTGTTAACCTCTTGTACTAGATTTTTCTTTTATCATATCTGCTCTCTTCACCTGAATTTACTTTTTCTCTTCTATACCAGAGCAGTATAATTGCTAGAGTTTGTATTTTAAATGTCCCCTGAAGGCCCACATGGTACAGGTATGATCCTTACCCCAGGGTGCTACTGGGAAGTTGTGAAACCTTTGGAAAGCAATGTTCAGTGAAAGGTATCTGGAGGTGTTCTCTAGTATGTAAACAGTTTAAATCTATTTAGGATATTAGTAGAATATAATATTATCTTGGCTGGGTGTGGTGACATATACCTATAATTCCAGCACTTCGGAAGGCTGAGGCAGGAGGATCCTAAATTTGAACCCAGTTGTGGCAACTTAGCAACACTCAGTCTCAAAATTTAAAAAAAGCCAGGAATGGAGGTGCATGACTGTAATCACAGCAGTCTGGAAGGCTAACACAGGAGATCACCAGTTAAAGCCAAGCCTTGGCAATTTCAGTGAGACCATGTCTCAAAATAAAAAATAAAAACAAGGCTGGGGTTGGAGCTCACTGTGAAGGTCCTAGGTTTGTTCACAGGTAGATAGTTAAGGAAGAAGAGTGGAGGATATAGTTCAGTCAGAAAGCCCCAGGTTCAATCCCCAATACTGGGAAAAAAAAACTCTGGCTACTTTTTAATTTCTTCTATAATGACATGGCTTATGTTATATCCTGTCATTCCAGTAAACTTTTAGGTTGTCATAGTCCTAACTGATGTAGTACTTCATTGTATTACTCATAAGCACCAACACAGTGTTTGTGCACAGGGCAAAGTGAATTTCTGTTTTGACTGCTTTGAGACAGGGTCTCGCTATGTAGTTAGGCTGGACTTGAACTCACTATGTAGCCCAAAATGTCCTTGAATTTACAGCAATACTCCTGCCTCAGCTTTTCAAGTGCTAGAATTACAGGTGTGTGCTACCATGCCTGGTTCAAAGTGAGTATTAATGTTCACTGGGGTCCTTCCTATCCCACTTTTTTTGCACAACTAGGGATTCAAGGTCTTCAAACTAAGCCATACCCCCACCCTATTTATTTTCTTAAACTCACCAAGTTGCCCATGCTAGTCTCAAACTTGCAATCATCCTGCCTCAGCCTCCAGAGTAGCTAGGATTACAGGTGTGCATCACTGTATCAATTGGTTTTTCTTTTAATAACACAGTATATTTTAATTATGTTTTTTACAGTGGTTGAATTCATCCAAACAATTATTCCATGCTTATGTAAGTGCACTAGGTATATAATTATTAGGAAGACCTGAGGCCTGCCTTTAAAGTTACACATAAGAAAGCAAATAGATACAATAATGCACAGTAGCTATTGTGGTTTAGAGACACAGAGTGCTAAATAATCACAGAGATATATGAAATAATTAGATCTTCAGATGTGTATGACAGAAAATAATTCACAAAATGAATGGCATGACTTTGAAGAATTATTTCCTCCCAGAAGAGAAAAAAGAGCAGTAAGATAGAAAAGACAGACTGAGCTTAGGTTGAAGAATTACACATGGAACTGCTAAATACTTTCAACATTATTGTAAGATCAGTGCTGGGTGTGGTAGTACATGCCTGTATCTCATCATTAAAGAGACTGAGGCAGTTGAGGCTAGCTTGCGCTACACAGTAAGTTCAAGGTCAGTCTGAATTACAAAATGAGGACCTGTCCCAAAAAACCCAAACCTTAAGCCAAACATGGACCTAATCTAAAGCATTTTTATATGGCTCATAAACTATGAGCATTTTTACATTTTTAAAGGCATGATGAAAAATAAAAACAAAGCCAAGTATGGTGCTGCACACCTATAATCCCAGCACTCAGAGGCTTAGGCAAGAGGCTGATTGCAAATTTGAGAACAGCCTAGGTTACAAAATGAGCTGAAGGCCAGCCTGAACTATACAGCAAGTCCCTGTCTCAAAAGGATAAAAAAACAAAATCAAAAAACAAAAAAATCAATGTGCAATATACAGTAAAAATCACATATATCCCAAACATATTTATTTCTAGCTTCTCTCTCTCTCTCTCTCTCTCTCTCTCTCTCTCTCTCTCTCTCACTCACACACACACACACACACACACACACACACACACGGCAAAAAAATTAAACCAAAAGATTCTCTGCCATATGTGATTTAGAGCCACTGAAGGGACTTAGGAAGGGATGTGATATATTCCACTTTTATCTTTATAGATGAAATAAAATGTTGCTCACTATATTGCCCAGTTGGGCCTCAAACTCCTGAAATCAAGTGTTTCTCCTGACCCAGCCTCTTAAGTAGCTGAGACAAAAGGCATGTGCTCCCCTATCTGGTTGTATTTAATTGTTTTAGGATGGGATGGGTCATTCCAGAAGTTCTGTAGAGGATGAACATAACAGAGATGGGCAAATAGTATAGTGTACAATAGTGTCAGATAACAAAAACAGCACAGAGTAAATAACTTTGTAATTAATTGGTTGACTGAGGTGAATGATTTAGGAAGATAAGGAGGACTAGGAGAGAAGCAGCCAAGATATTAAACTCAGATCAGATAGATGGACATTAATGCTATTAATGAAAAGAGAAAATCAGGAGGAGTAGGTTTATGAGATAAAGTTAATGCAGTTCATAGCTGCAGAGTATGGAGATGGCGTGTAATGCTACACACATAAAAGGTACTGAATAAATATCTGGTAAATGACTGAACAGGAAGAAAAAAATTTTTATATGTGTTTTCTGATTTATTCCCAATCCTCTGTTACACAAATTTCTTTTGCTGACGCCAAATCATACCTTGGAAGGAGGTGGTGCAGGCTTAGGAACCAGGTTCTTATAGACACTTGGAACCATGGTTGATGGTTTATTTCCATTTGCATGGTGAGAGCCTGGTGAGGTGAATGCAGCAGAGAAGGCAGCAGCAGGATCCTCTTTGGAAACTTTTTTGATTACTAGCATCTTGGAGGGTTGCTTGGCACTAGGTGGATTTTCTGTAAATATAACAGTGGAGACACAAAAGAATGTCAAATCTGTTGAGTAACACAAAGCACAGTTTGTAGGTAGGTCACACTTTCAACAAAGGAACTGCCGGCTGAGACCAAGGGACAAACATTTCCTGGTGTGTACTTAACAGTCTCAAAAGTGATATTACTGGAGAACTTGAGGAAAAAAGGCAGCATATGAAGTACTTGATAGTAAATTCACAAACTGGCTACAAAGCACAATGATATCAGCACTTCGGGGACACAATCTGCAATCTGAATAATGTATAGTGTGCTACATCAGGCATGGACCAAAACAGAATATATCCAAATATATGAGCTTCTGGCAACAGGCTGCAAGAGAGATGAAGTAATTGGGGAAATGAGCCTGCTTTTTGACTCTCTGATGAAGCAAACTGGAGCAATTTGTATCATTAACAAAGAGGTTACTTTAACCTAAAAGTACTGGATTCAAATTCAAGATGTTAAAGCCCTTCCAATGGCTGGCTACTGAACATACTTAATGAATGGAGCAGGAAGAGTTCAACTGATAAATGCCAAGGATTCAAGAACATATCAGACTTGGTTTGAAAAAGATTTATCTGTTAATTTTCTGGGGGAGGGGAGAGACAGGGTCTTACTATATATAGTTCAGGCTGGTCTGGACTCATTGGGTAGCTGAGGCTGGCCTCGAACGAGTGAGTGATCTTCCTGCCTTGGCTTCCCGAGTGCTGGGTTATCTATGAATTTTTTAAAAGTCCTACTATTCCTAATAAATACATATTACTGTATGCGCTTATATTTCCCCTGTCTTATATAATAGGCCTCATTTATAACTGCCAAAAATAAAAATTCAACAACTGGAACTTTGCTAAATAAAATGGTGTGTGTGTATATATATATATTTGGGAGATCAAACCCATGACCTTGCACTTGCCATGCAGGCGGCTTGTGGCACTGAGCTAAACCTTCAGCCCCATAAAATGGTATATTAAAAAATATGGGGGCTGGGGATTTAGCTCAGTGGCATAAGTGCCTGCCTGGAAAGCACAAGGTCATGAGTTCAATCCCCAGTACCGCAAAAAAAAAAAAAAAAAAAAAAAAAAAAAAAAAAAAAAAAAAAAAAAAAAAAAAAAAAAAAAAAAAAAAAAAAAAAAAAATGTGGCATGACACCACTCCTGCCCCATGCCAGGGATCTAATCCTAGGCTATGCCCTTGGCACTATATACAACTCCATCCCTCAAAGAACATTTCTGAAATGTTTGTTAATATGGAGAAATGCTATGTACATATATTTGCCATATATTTAGGAGAGAATCAAAACACATAACTGAAAAATATGTAATCTATAAAATATGAAATTGTTGGAAGTAAAATAGGAATGCTGATTCAAAAGTTACTTTATAAACTTTGTATGAGTCTTTTACTTAAAATCTCCTTCCAAACTCAGGAAAACTTCCAATTGTCTGTATTCCAACTCCACTACTGTAATTATAGGTCAATGGTATTCTGAGGGGTAGTGCAACCTGCTATCCTTGTAAGTTACTGAAGATCTATTAAGTGTGTTAGTTACCATGGGGAAACGGACGAGAAGAGAGAGCTAAACAAAAAACAGCAATCAATAAATTTTTCTCCTCCTCCTAATAGAAAAATATTTAAAGGTGTGCCTTTAAAATGATAAAATCAAGCCTGGCACGGTGGTGTACATCTGTAATCTCAGCACTTGGGAGCCTGAGGCAGGAGGACTGTTCCAAGTTTGAGACAGCATGGGCCACAAAGTAAGCCCAAGGCCAGCCTGAACTATACAGCCTGATCCTGTCTCAACAGGGGGGGAAAAAAAAAAGTTCATCAAATCAAATCAAATCAAATGGTAAAATATACCTACCCCACACTCCACAAGGGGTTCCAATAGGTCTGCATGGTTGATTCTGTTTGCCAGCTTCTGGATTCAAAGAAGGCTAGGAAAAAAAGCATATGAATGGTTGGTTGAAAGCTGATCATTTTGGCATTTTTCACAAAGCAGCCCACCATCATCATGGAATTTATCAAATAATTACAAATTTAACTCTGTATTCAAAATTGTAATTCTGAATTGAAAAATTAGTAGGTACTACATTAATTTTAGGTTCTCTTGCATTCCATTTCCTTTGATAGAAGGACATATTTTTTTTTTAAGTAAACAATAAATGTTCAGGTCTCTATCATTCTATAGGATATGTATGCCAAATAAGGAGGCACAGAATGTTAAATGTGGATTACTCTATTCAGATTTAAGGAGGATAACCTGGTCAGTGAAATGTGCAGTATTCACTGTACTTATAAGACTTAGGGCAGAGGAGATCATGTGCCAGAGACTATGCTAGAATTCTAAGACAAGTAAGAATATCTCTTTGTCCTCACAGGGTTACTGTAACACTATAATGATAAACTTGTAGACAAGTACCAAAATAGGTTCAGGGACTACAATAAAAATTCACATCAGGGAAGGACTAATCTGGAAGAAATAGATAATTCCACTCAAAAATGAAGTGTTATTATGACAGGCTTCATTTCATTACTGCTGATAGATCTGAGAGTCCTCAAAGATGAATTCCAAAGATTTGAAATGGGTGATCCCAAGAACAGAAAGCTCAATGTGTTCAATGAATACATTCCAAGAACAGAAAGCTCAATGAACAGACAAACATGAAAAATAATAGACTTTTGAGAAATTTACCAACAGTTCCGTATCATTACTGATAGGGAGGGAAGGGAGCTTTTTGTAGAAAGAGATGTTGAGGCAAAGTAGGCAATAGCCAGATTGTGGAGGATCCTTTAGGGAGATTATATTTTATTCTAAAAGCAATGGGGATCTATCTTTGAAGCACACTGTAAACCGGGTGTGGTGGTACATGCCTATAATTCCAGCACTCAGGGGGCTGAGACAAGGAGGATGCCTGGGCTACAAAGTGAGCTCAAGGCCAGCCTAAACTGCATAATGAGATTCTATCTCAAAAAGACAATTAGAAAAAAAGTCACATTGGTAGCAGCTTGAAGGGCAGGGTTAGAGATTTAAATATCAACTAGAAAACCAATTTCTTAGTCCAAGAAGAGATGAAGGGAAACATGGAGAATTAAGAACAACTGATTGCTCTGCTGTATAGAAATACACAATGATATCCAATCCCAAACACTATAATCCAGTAACAGAGTAGGAAAATATCTTTCCATCACAATTGCCCATGGGGCATGGAAACAAAAAGATAATCAGCTGCTGCTACAGAGCTTCTAAACCAGAATTCCTAGGGGTGGGACCCCATATAATACATATTTTTCAACCAGTCAATGTGAGCGCCACTAGAATAAGAAACCAAGTAGAAACTCCTATCAGTCTACCAATGCACTGTATAAATGAATAAATTAAAGAGAGAATATGAAGGACACATGTATTTCTTGGATGGAAGTCTCTTTCCTCCTGAAAACCTTTTTTTCTGCACTATATAAATGAACAAATTAATGAGAGAATATGAAAGACACATGTATTTCTCAGATGGAAGTCTCATTCCTCCTGAAAACCTTTTTTTCCCTTCTAAAAATAACCACTATATTGACTTACAGCCATTAAATCTTTCCTTTTATTATTGAAGTGTGTATCCTTCAACACTTTTTACTACTGCAATACTGAGGACTGAATCCAGAGCCTTGTACATTCTAGGCAACCAGTCTACTTTTGACCTACATCTGCATCCTTTTTTATTTTGAGGGAAAGTCTTCGTAATTACCCAGGCTGTCCTTGAACTTTCAATTCTCCCCCCAATCTCTGAAGTAGCTGGAATTATAGGTATGTGTCACCACACCTGGTATTCTTAACACTTTCTACAGATTATCTACTTAATCTATAGGTTACTTTAAAAAAAATTATAGCCATGTAGTTTCTACAAATTGGTAGTTTGTTCTAGAAGCTATAAAGTCTCCTCTTCCCCTCTTTTTGGCATGGCAACTTCTTGGTGGCTTTTTTCTTTCATCAGCAGATACTTATCATTAAGTTGTATTTCTTTTTGTGATATGACAGACATCGATGCTCAAAGGGTAAAACTAACATACAGTGTAAAGCAATGATCTAATTTTAGAATTCCTTCCATGTTAGTTACTAAGTCTCCATGAAAAAGAACTACTCATCTATTACTGGTGATTCAGCAGTATAGTTTAAATGGAAAAAAAGATAGAATATATACTTGTTCCTAAGGTTGGAGAGGTATCATGAACTTACAGACTATATTTGATGTAAGCTGATGCCTAAAATAGTCCCACGGTTGGGTAGTGAGGCCTCGTTGAGTTCTGAATCCTTTGGATATAACCTTGGCAGTTTTTAATCCTTTTTTATCTAGTGTGAAAAAATATTCCAAACTTACCTTTTATCCTGTACACAAACAGTATTTCAACGCCACAATCTTTTTTCTGTTTTTGAGACAGGGTCTACTATTTAACCTAGGCTGGTCTTAAAACTTGTGGCAATCTTCCTGTCTCAGACTCCCAAGTGCTGGAATTATAGGCCACAACACCTGGCCAGAACCACAATCTTTTAAGGTACTAGGCTGTTCACTGATACTGAGTTGTTTGTTCTTTTAGTGGACAGAGGTTGAAATAAATTATGTATGTATGTATGCTTTTGTTCCACTTTGAATGGGGATAAGTCCTGATAAAGCCATTGTATGTTAAAAGTACATACATTAAGCCATAAATGTGCAGACACACCTAATCATTGTAGCTTAGTCAAGCCAACTTTAAATGTACTCACAACCTACAGTTAGGCAAAAATCAACAAAATCTATCTGAATATCTCATGTAATTATCCAATACTATACTGAAAGTAAAAAACAGAACGGTTGTACACATATGCTTTTGCACCATTATACAGTTAGAAGCTAAGTCAAATGATCACTGTCAGGATGTTTGAAAGATAAACATGTTATGACTTATTTATTTCCAATTCAAGTTGAATACTTTGGGGTTCTTCCAGAACATTTATCTTGTATTTGTATTTCTTTTCTTCTACAAAGAATCCTGATTTCCAAGAACACAAAAGACAAAATGTTACAGTCTCTTGCTTTATCCCTTGACACAGTCTTAGAACAATGTCACTAATACATATGATTAGTAAGAACTTTTGCAGATACACTTTCTGCCTTTTTCTATTAAAATTTACACTTTTAATAGACTGTCAGGGCACACAACCATCACATACTACATTCTTTTAATCTTAGTTATAAGTTAATCATCAACTTTTTTTTGGTAGTCCTGGAGATTAAAACCAGGTCCTAGCACATGCTAGACAAACATTCTACCACTGAGCTGTACTTATAGCCACTGATCAGATACTTAAAATTTACCACCATTGTTTTTGTTGGTATCTTTCTAACTAATGGTTCTCCAGGAATTTCTTCAGAAAAAAATGTTGGGAAGAATATCTCAAGTTGTTTCATATGGGTATTTGTTTGTGATCTTTATAATCAATGCTAAGTCTGATGAAGTCTAAAATCTTTGGCTCACATTTTCTTGCATTGAATACCCATTTATTTCTATTGTAAAGCTTTGCTATCAAAGTACATCTGATTTTGTCTCTCTTACAAGTAATGTTGTCTTTATGCTTGGATGCTGAAAGGGTTTTTTTTTTTTTGTTGTTCCAGAGTTTTTTGCTTGTTTTATGGTGGTACTAGAAATCGAACCCAGGGTCTTCACACTGAGCTACACCTCCCGTCTTTTAAAATTAATTTTTTAAAGCTTCCCAACAAGTGTAGTATTTTATAAGACTATGCCTCAGTGTTGGCTGTGATGGCTGTCCTTTCAATTTGTAGTTTTATTTGAGGGGGAGTATGGACATTCCCTGGGATTGAACCTAGGGTCTTTGCACTGAGTTACATTCCCAAACCCTTCTTACAATTTTTTATATTGAGACAGGGTCTTGTCAGATTTCTAAGTTGTCCAGTTGGTCCTGAACTCATGATCCTGCCACCTTAGCTTCCCAGAGTGTACGTGCCCACTATGTAAAACTTGATGATTGTTTGAATATGGCTTATTTTGTTTCAGAAAATTTTTCTTGAACTGTATTTTTTAGTATTTAAGCTATTTCTTTGTTCTAGTTTGTTCAGTAGAGATATAAAATCTTTTTTGCCAAATGTCTTTTTTGTTATTTGACACAGAGTCTGGCTATACAGTCTGAATTAGTCTTGAACTCACTATGAAGCCCAATCCGGTGTTAAACTATAGTGCTTCTCCTGCCTCGCAGCCTCCCAAGTACTGGAATTACAGGTGTGGGGAACCATTCCCAGCCCAAACATCTATTATTTTTTAAACTGGTTTTGTAATCTATTCACTTATCTTTCAATTAAAATTTTTTTCTTCATTTCTGTATTCTAACCCTTGAAAGGCTAAATTCATTCTCATTTGGCCTTTATGTTTCTGAAATCCTTGTTTTTTCCAGAGTTCTAACATCTTATTTTGTGTTTTGCTAGACTATGTTGCTCTTTACCTTTTTCTTAATATCATTTGGTTAAGTTTTAAGATTGTAGATTATAACTTTTTTCTCAAACTAGTAAGGATCCTCTCTCAGCCTCTGGGAGTGCTGGGATTACAGAAGTGCGCCACCATGCTTGGGTATAATTTGTTTTGTGTAAATGTCACAGGGTGTAATTTGCACAGTTTGTTGGGGTATTTATTCTGCTCCTGTATTTTTCTATTTTACAGTAAGACAGAAAGGGATCTGATCGTCATTCTGTTATGTTCATTATTTATGCATGATTAGTTGTGACTGTAGGTCTAGCTAGCTTTTTCTACCATCACATACTTTCATTTTCACTGTTCAAAAATAGTGATTTCCTCTCTTTACTGTCATAGTTGTTCTACTGTTTTTATTTTAATCTGATCTTTCCCTGTCTTTGGCCTCTAAAACTATCTTTGTGGAGCTTAATCTGCACTGTATTTTCAAGAGTTTATCCTCAGTCAGGGGCTTTTGCTCTGGAAAGGAATCTAAAAACTCAGGGAAAATTGGAACTGTTTAACTTGTCTAAGGTAAAAACATGGCATTAGTTTTTGTTTTGAGACAGGGTCTCACTATGTAGTTCAGGCTAGCCTCAACCCACTACAGAACCTAGGATGTACTCGAACTCATTGTGATCCTCCCGCCTCACCTTCCCGAGTGCTGGGATTACAGATCTGCACCACCATTTCCAGCTGGCACTAGGTACATTAAACCAATACTATTTCAAACAATGTACAAAATCTTCTAGCAGAATGTGGTGGTGCTTGCCTGTAATCCTTTTTGCAAGTTTGAGACCAGCCTGGGCTACAAAGTGAGCTCAAGGCCAGCCTGAACCGTATAGTGAGACCCTGTCTCAAATGGACATTAAAAACAAAACACCTTCCATAAATTAGGACATAAATGCTTCTATAATTTTCATATAACTTTTTCTTACATCTTTTTCTTCTTCAGGTAATCACTAGTCCTTCCTTACTGCAGGTTATGCTCCACGCCAGCTCTGTTTTTACTAATATATTACCCTTCCTTGGATAATTCTTCCCATCCATAAACCTCAACTATTATCTGTATTCTAAGGCCATATCTCTCACTCATCTCTGGCATCAATAATTTGTTACCTTCTCCTGCCAATTCTGCTGCTTGTATTTTCCTTTCAAATAAATTATATATTAATCATCAATCTGCTTTGGTTAAGAATGATTATTCTGATTTTTCTTTTTCTAATTATATCAGTTCTAATCCTTTAGCTTTAGCCTCTAAAGATGTTTTACAACCTAAACGTCCACCAACCAGAAAATGACTAAATAAATCCAGTATATTCACACAGGGTATTTACCACATCATAATGAAAGAGAGCAAGGTTTCTCAATTATAGTGCTATTGACACTTTTGAGCTGGTTAATTCTTTGTTATGTACTGTTCAGTGTATTGTAGGTATTTAGCAACATCCCCAGTATCTTCATATGAGATGTCAGTAGCACAATCTCCAGTTGTCACAATCAAAATGCTTCCACCACATAGTCCCAAATGTTCCTTGGGGATAAATTTGCCCTTGACTGAGAACTCTAAATTTAGATCTTGTGTATCACGACACACAGGCCTCAAATCTACATAGATAAAAGAAATCATATACCCTATTATTCACATAAAGTTTAAAAATATGCAAAATTTATAGATTCATACATGGACTAAATTTATCCAAACCATGCCTGAGGATGTTAAAATAATGAAATCAAGATGGTGATTAGCGTGAAGGAAAAGAATAGGATTAAAGAAGCCCTAACTATAGGAATCTGTAATGTCTTTTCTTAAAGAATGGACTACAGTGTATTTGGCAAAATGTCAGCATTTTGCAAGTAATTTTCTCCATAGTTTTCTGCATACAGCACTTTAGAATATTTCATAGAAACAGGCATGTGAAATAATCTGCCTAAACTGTTCTTTCTCAGGTTTGGGTTGACAGTCAATCTCCCTTTAAATCATTCACCAGGTAAAGACAATGCCATCATAACATTTTTCTTAGGTCAACGCATTTTTCCATTAAGTCTGCTAAAGGATTCAAGATAGAACTCAGTTTAAACTGAATTTATTTCTAATGGAGATAATTATAAAGAACAAAACTTCCATAAAAAAAGACAAAAAAATTGACAAGAATCCTTATTAATACATGTAATCTGAATCAAGGATCCTATGAAATTTTCTAGACATGGGGAAAACGGATTAACATCTAAATTTGACTCATTTTTTAATGACATTTATTAATAACATGTTGTTAAAAGTGGCTACTACAGGCTGGTTAATATGTAACTTAAAAAGAACTAGTTGTGCTGTTATCTAGTCACAGGTAATTAAATACTCAGGAACCTATACAGTATTGAGATGTACCATAACACAGAATACAGCGAAGACCTAGCACAAAAATACATATTAACTCAATAATTACATGTTAAAATGATAGTATTTTAAATGTATTTGATTAAATTATTTAAAATTTTAAAAAGAACTCTCAAAAATTCTACTTTTGATTTAGAGGCCAAAGAAATGTAATTCAATACACAATAGCACCAAGTTTTTTTTTTTTTTTGGTACCGGGGATTGAACTCACGACCTCACGCTTGCTAGGCAGGCACTAATAGCACCAAGTTTTAATGACTATAAAGTAATGGTAAACTATTCAAAATTGCATATTTACAATTTATCACAATTATTCTGTAGACTAGAAAAATTAATTATCTGGAAAAAGTTTCTTATGATAGAAAAAACAATTTAACATGCAAAACTGCATTTTTACATAATTATATTTAGATATTGGACTTTATAAAACTTAAGGAAAATTAGATTTTTCAAATTTTAAAGGTATAAAGATGAAAAATGTATTGAGCTTTTGCTAAAAGTTACACAGGAACATTGGTTATTGTCTTCTATTCAACTTCTTTCCTTTAAAATTAATAAAAACCTAAATGTAGATGGGCTAGGGATATATAGCTCAGTGGCACAAGTGCCTGCCTGGCAAGTGCAAGGTCCTTAGTTCAGATTCTAGCACCCACCCCTAAAAAACACCTTATTAAAATCTAAATGTAAAGACTTCCTTTTTTGCACTAATAAGGTCTTGTATTTGGACTATTTGTTGGGTTTCAGCTACATATCTAATGCTTCATTACTTACAAAATCTTCCTCTTCAAACTGCAATTTTTCCACTTTGTCTTCTTTTTTTTCTTCCCTAACCTCTGTAGGTGGTTTTTCCTGAAAGGCACAGCCTTTCCGGGAGTGGAAGCTGCCATTCCAGTGTCGATGATTCCCTGTGCCACCTCCGCTACGCTGGCTCATGCCATCGTGACCCCGGGAAGAGCTGTGCCAACCAGATAAGTTCCCTGTGATTCCAGCATATGTTCCTTTAGAGACACCAGAGTCCACAGAATCATGGCGGAACAGGGAGGGTTGGTGCCAGGAATCTAGAATAGTAAAGAAAAGCAACATATTAAGCTTGTTTCCTGGGGGGTCAGAAATCTTTGGGCCAGCTGCTTCCCGATTTACTTTATGGCACTGCCAAAAGGCCTTCAGGGGATGTTTACAATAAGAAGTTCACACACCAAACAAACTCCACTAAATACATCTTTCTTTTTGTGAGGTAACTTTTTTTTTTTTTTAAGTACCAGGGTTCAAACTCACAAGCTCATGTTTACTAGGTAAGCGCTTGAACTACTGAGCTAAATCCCTGGCCCTGAGAGTTAACTTTTAAATAAGTCCTTCAACTGAAAACAAAAATGTTAGATCTAGAAAACCAACGTAGTTGGGTAATTACTACTATAGGATCTAATTGAAAAGTATGTTTACAAAAGATCCTATTTTTTATTACGAACATTCAACCCAGTGTGGGCTTCCTCTGGAGTAGTAGCTTAAACACAGTCATTAATGTTGGAGTTAGCTCAGCAGCTCAAGCGCTTGACTTATAAGTGTGACGTTGTGAACTCGATCCCCAGTATCCAAAAGAAAAAAAAGAAAAAAAGTTGGACACAGCTCACCTGTAGTTCGTAAAGGTCCATTGTTAAAAAAGCCATCAGAGGAATTGTGTCGCCGACGGCTTACTCCAAATCTGCCTTCTCCTCGGGGCAGGTGGTCTCCGTGTTTTTCAAAAGTGGTTGTAGGTGACTAAAATGATAAAGTACAAAGATACAAACAAGTAGCATATCAGTCCTTTTTAATATCATACCAGGTTTTGCATCAGAATGGTGACAGAACTCCACATTATAACTACCTGTACCATAAGGGTACCATAAGCTTCCGAGTTTATTTAAAGACATCCTACATTAAATTATCCCCCCACCTTTTGGTACCAAGAATCGAACTCAGGACCTTGCACTTGCCAGGCAGGCACTATACTGCTAAGCTATATCCCTGCCTTCCTCCTTTTTATTGTCTTTTTGATACAGTCTTGCTATGCAGTCCAGGATGGCCTTGAACTCACAGTGAGCCTCCTGCCTCAGCCTCCCAAGTGCTGGGATTATAGGCTACAGGTGTACACCATGACACCTGGCTACATTTTCAATTAACTCACTTCCTTTATACTAGAGAGGAGAAAAAGTGGCTATTTCAATTGCTTGTATGAGAGAAAGGTGGAGCATCAATAGCTGTATCAACTCCTCACACAATGAATGTAATCATGTACTACAAACGTGCTACAAAATACAAAAATCTTACAACAGAGAAAAAGCAAAATGCTTGAATTAAAAGTTATTCTAAAAAGCATTATTATTTCTGTAAACTATTCTAGATCTGGAGAATGGATATTTTATATCTTTGAGAGGCAATTACAGGTTGTTGGGGTTTTTTTGTCTTTTGAGACAGGCTCTTACTATGTAGTTAGGTTGACCTCAAACTTCTGATCCCTCTGTCCTAGTATGGCATGTATCACCATTTCCACCCTAAAATTCGTCTTTAAAAACATTATTTAGATTCCTATAATAATACTGTTATTTTAGCATCAGCAACATTTCACTAATTTACATATGAAGAAAGATATTGAGGAATTTACATCTCTGAATTTATACAACTGAAAGGATTAGTTTAACAAACACAGATTAACTCTGAAGTCTATTCCTATTTTACCTAAATTTATTCTATGGCTTTCTTTAGTTATAAATGATTAACAATAAACTGTCAATTTTATTTTTCAACTTGACTAGATTGAGAGATGTCTAGAGAGAAAATTGGCATATGGGTCAGGGAACTGAGCAGGAAAGATCCCTACTAAATAAAAGTTGCACTAGTCAATAGGCTCAGATGGAAAGAAAAAGTCCATGCTAGACTCTTCTTGGGCAGGTACATTTTTTGCTGTTGCTTTGGACATCAGACTTCAAGTTCTTCAGTCTTCCAACATGGCTTGGGCAGCTTGAGCAGCTCTCCAAGGGGTTTTTAGGTCTCTGGTCTTGGACTGGGGCTACACACTTTCCATCCCCTGTACCTATCTTTCTGAGACATTCAACTTATTAGACTAAGTAACCACCTGTTTTTCTGGCTCTTCAGCCTCTTTGTAGCCACTGTAGGTCTAATGAGCCTCTGATACTATGAGCCAATACCCCCCACTACCACACACAATTTCTTCTCCTACTATTCTTTTTTCCTGGAGAACCCTGAATAATACAGAAATCAGAGTCTATTTAACCTGAAAAGTAAAACTATGTTTGACAAGCACTTATAGGAAAAGTAGAGGTTGGGGCACAGGCATTTTTACATCTATTTTCTTAATATCAATATCCCCAATAACAGGTGGTATTCTGTCTTTATTATTCATTCTATTGAGTTACAATCCTTTTTTTCTAAAGCATTTATAGTTTAAGTTTTTGAATCCAGTTTATACTAAAAATCAAACTAATTTTTATGTTAAGATTGAATGCTTACCCTATATAATTATCTAGTCCTGACCAGTTGCTAAAAAACCAGCTGAAACCCAACCTAGCACTTCCTCCACTGAATCACCTTGGCAGTCAAAAGTCAAATAACTATATGTACAGATCAATTTTTTATTGGGGGGGGAGCACGGGGTATTGAACTCATGACTTCACGCTTGCCAGGCAGGCATCTGTGCCTGCTGAGCTAAATTCCCTGATCCAGATCTATTTTTGAACTCTCTTTTCTGTTTCATTCCTTTATATTTCTGTCCTTATGCTAAACCACACAACTTTGCTTACTGTAGGTAAGATATTATTGGAACTAATATCTTTTATTCAGTTTTTTGTTTTTGGAACATGGTCTCACTATGCAATTCAGGCTGGCCTCAAAAATCAAGCCCGATTCTCCTGCCTTAGTCTCCTGAGTACTAAGATTACAGGCATGAACCACCATCCCTGGAACTAACTCACTTTTTAAGTGTTTTTTATCTATATCTAATTCTGGTCTACCAATTACAAAATTTTGGGTCAGGCTAGATCAATTGTGATATTTAAAAAATTTTATGGAGGCAACTGAAGATGAAATTTTGTGGATGGTAGTGTTGAGACAGGGTCTCACTAAGTAATTCAGGCTGTCCCTGAACTTAATACATAGCCCAAGCTGCCTTGAACTCATGATCATCCCACCTCAGCCTCCCAAATGCTGGGATTATAGGCATGCACCACCACACCTGGCTTTCAAAATGAAATTTTGATTAAAAAAAATTGAGTGTTTAGCTCAAACCAAGAATATCTTCAAAATCTCCACTGAAAACTACAGAGAGTAAGCCATTTTTTGGAGACCATTTATCCTATAAATTGTTTGTTCTACTTGTTTTTACTCCTTACAAAACAAACATTTTCCCCATCACTAAATTAATGCCCGTAAATTGAATTCCTAGGCTTTAATAAGAGATCCACATAGTAGCTGAGTAATCCGTTTGTCTCTTTTCTTCCCCCTTATCTACTACCAGTGTCATATGTATATTCATTCCAATTGTCCATTTACCCAAGCATCATTCCCTTTTACCTCTACCCCACCGTCTGACAATAGATTAACATGTATGTTTTGTCTCCAAAGTAGACTGCAGGTAATACAAATAGTGTTAAATGTGCCATATAATGATAAAAGCCTGGAATATAACTTTAAAAATGAGATACTGGAAATAATAAGGTACGAACTGACATAGAAAGCGTAATAGGCTTCTTTCTAATTAGAAAGACTAGGAACATGATTAAACATTTTTGAAATCTTCAGACAAGGCTGATATACATATTAAAAAACTCAAAATGTAATAGGCTTCTTTCTAATTAGAAAGATTAGCAACATGACTAAACATTTTTGAAATCTTCAGACAAGGCTGATATACATATTAAAAAACTCAAAATGTAAAAGAGGGCATAGATCATCAACAATAAAGGGAACTGGTATTTGGGTTGTTAACAAGGGAATACAGACATACCTTAGCTGACTGTGGTGTTGAGAAATTTAGCCAAGCAGGAACAAAGTCATGCTGCGCCATTTAGGTCCAGTGTCTCTTTTCAGCAAGGTGAGGCATTCAACCTCATGGCCAGGATCTGAAAATGACACAACTCAAATAATCTGTTTCTGTAAGACACTGATACCAATACGTACAGAAATCTAGAGCCCTCTTTTAGAAAGTTCTATCCTTAAGTCTCTATTTATGAGAATCCAAATTTTAGAGAGGTTATAAACAAAAGCAATGGTCTGTAAATATATGTCTATGAAAAGCACATAAACAGAAAAATGTGCCCTGGGGCTGGGGATTCAGCAGGCATAAGTGCCTGCCTGGCAAGTACAAGGTAATGAGTTCAATCCCCAGCACCAAAAAAAAAAAAAAAAACCAAAGAGAAAAATGTGCCCTGAGTCTGAAAAGGTATATGAAGGAAACTAATGCAGTAAGTTACATCAGAAGAATTTGAATAATAAATGCCTACATAAAAACTACAATAGATATTTATAAAAAGAGTCTGCTTCAGACACTTTGTTAACTTCTGGCAAAAGCAGAACAGATCTCCCTAGAGAACAAAGACAACATCTGAAGAGTTTTTCCATCAATATTCTCCAAATTAAACATTACAGAGGCAGGCATGGTGGTGCATACCTGTAATCCCAGTACTCAGGAGGCTGAGGTAGGAGGATCATTGCGAGTTCAAGACTAGCCTGAACTACAAAGTGAGCTCAAGGCTAGTTGAACCACATAGCAAGATACTGTCCAAAGACAAAAAACCCCCAAAACCAAAAACCAGAACACACTACAGAAAGCAACATATTTTCCACAGAACATATATATACAGTTTTCTTCCACTAAGTCATATACAGAATATTTACCGCAGAGTATATCCTCTGTGGTCCTGTTTTCTGAACTTCTTGAGGTTACCAGCTGGATCTCCCAAAAGGTTTTCTTGTTAAGAGGGAGCGTAAATTGCCCAGCCAGCAGCACACCTCGTGATGAAGCACGGAAAACCCTGGCTCCGTGTGGCTCACTTTCTTAGTTCCCTCAATTGCTCATTCTCCACTACCTAGGTTCCTGACACGTTTCCAAAAGGGGGAAGGGGGAGGGGAAGGGGGAAGGGGAACATAAAAAGTATTTGTTACATTTAAAAAGAGGGGTAAGGGAAAAAACTATGTCTATGTTCACCTCATTCAACTTCCTTGAGTAACAGCACTATAATGCTGCTTAAATAGGTAATACATGGACATTTGCACAGTGAGGCCAAACACTGTTCATAACAAGGTCATAGTTAGAACGACAGATAGTTTCATGTGCAGGTAAGTACTGTCATCAAGGAGATAGCTCAAAAATACAGTATTAAAATCAAAAATCTTTGGAGCAGTCAACTCCTGTGGTAAACCCACCACATGACAAAACCCTCAAAACACAAACCTCATTGTTTTTACACAACTGTTAACGACAGCGTGCAGATATGTTTGTAATTGTCTTAACCTTCAAAATCTAAAGACCTAAGAAATCTTGTTTTAAAAAAAGGATCAGACAAAAACTTGATAAATCTTTCCCTCTACAGAATAGCAGCTTTCAAGGCAAACTTCTTGGTACACAGCTCTTAAACATATATTCTATTTCTTTGGTCTTTACTATAAATGCAGTAAAATTAAAACAAGTAGAAAGATGGGGTGAGGGATAGTCAAGGAGAAAGTCCCAAAATGAAGTTTTCGCCTCTTCAGTTTTCAGTATTGCACTTGTTCTGCTCCTTTCCAAAAACTGAATTGAGCTACTGGAAGGTGATATGAAGAATCTTCTACTGCTTTGGTGGAGAAGTAACTTAATATTTTGGATCCATTTTCATCATTATTCAATTATTTAAAAGGCCACACGAATCTACCAATCTGTAAATAAAAAAACAAGATAACACACAGAATCACAAGAGGCAAAATCACTGTCATGTACAATTGCAAAAATGAGACATTTAAATATTACTCGAGTCAAAATTTAATTTTGGTATTAAATGGAATATATTACCATGTATAACAAAATAAGTGGACAATAAGTCTTTTAAGGATTCTTGAAGTTATGTACACAAAACTTAAGGTAATATACAAATGAAAATGAATGACTGACTGACGGAATCTATCTATTGCAGAGTAAATGAGTGCGAGTGTGATGGGATTAAACCATAGGGCTTTGCACATGCTGGCAAGTGTTCTACTAAATGGAACTTTTTAGATTTAGATTTTCTCATAAATGAAATAGCTTGCCATTAAGTCATCAAACAATCATTATCTAATTAATTAACAATATCCACAGCTAGAAGCTTAAAGCAGGATACCTGCGCCACAATATTCCTTATGTATTTATGTAATACTTATTTTTGGATACTTAGCTACCAATTTAGAGATTTAAAGTTCTTGTGCTCTAATATATACTGAGATGACAAAATTTCCCTGGTAAATCTCCAGATGTTTTTCTAAGTGCTGAAAAGTTGGCATTTTTTAAAAAAAATCTGAGACAGGGTCTCACTAGTCCAGGCTAGCCTTTAAATTGCCTTGCTGTGAGCCTCCTGCTTCAACCATCCTAAAAAATTTTTTTGATGTAAGAGAATTTCTGTATCTGTGGGCAAGTCTCATCTATAATACCATTTTAATTTGGAGGATAATTCTTACATATCTAACTTGGCAGCTTTGATCTTGATCTATCCTTATTTATTTTTCCTCATATACTAGGGACTGAACCCAGGGCTGAGCTACATCCCTAGCCTTTTTTTCTTTCCTTTTTCTTATTTCAAGTCAGGGAATTGCTTAGTTACTAAGTTGTCAGAAAAAGGTAGAACTTATGATTGTTTTGCCTCAGTCTCCTAAAATAGTGACTACCTCTGCAAGGAAATGAAGGGAAAGGAATTGTAAAAGGATCCTAGAGGTTTTCAACAGTGTATGTAATGCATTAGTTCTCAAGCTGAGTGATAAATACAAGACTGTATTATGTGTTACTCTGTTTCTCATATGCTTTTTTTTTTTTTTGGTACTGGGGATTGAACTCATGACCTCACACTTACCAGGCAAGTGCTAGAACCTCTGAGCTAAATCCCTAGCCCTCATATACTTCTAATACTTAAGAATAATAACAACATAATTTGGGGCATAGTGAAGAATGCCTGTAATTTTAGCAGTTGGGAGGCTGAAGCAGAGAGGTAGCACTCTGAGGTTAGCCTGGGCCACACAGTGAGATCAAGACCAGTTTGACTACAGAGCAAGACTGTCTCAAAAGAGTAACAGAACAAGCATATAAACATAAGCATCAACCACACATATGCCCCTTAAGCACACATGGAACAGTCATAAAAACTGCCTATATATTAAAATAAAACCTCATTTCCCAAGAATAAAAAATGTTCTCTGACTATACTGTGTAGAAATTTAAAAATTGCTTTTGTCTTGCAACCCCCCATTCTACTTCTCCTTCCAGAAGAAATTCTATCTAAAAGTCAATAGGAATTATCAAGCAAGTAAGAATCTATGGGTGGCAGAAAAAAGAGCTGCAGAGGCTCACAGCAGAGCCCAGAGTGGAGAAGGGCCTGAATCTCCACAGGTGGCATTTTCAGGCAGCAGACTGGTTATCTTGCAAGTAGTTGGAAAAGGATAGGTTTGCTCATTATAGACACAGGTCTGGAGTTCTCGGCCAGTCTAATCAGAATAGCTAGGGAATAATTACTTGGTGTTGGTTCTCTAGTTTAGTGTACGTACACATTTTTTTTCCCCTTGTACTACAACTGAATCAAGAGGGAGTACTGAGCTACATTCCTAGCCCTTTTTAAAATTTCAGACAGGGTCCTGATAAATTGCTTAGGCTAGTCTCAAACTTACAAGTTGGTCTCAGCCTCCCAAGTACCAGGAATTACAGGTATGTGTCAATGCATGTAGCCAGTCTACAGATTTTCATCAGCATGAGTATAAGACAGATTCTGGGGGAAAATTAACTTTTAACATAAAGATCAATAGAAGTCAATCCACTAAATACTTAGAAAGTATTAAAACTGGCAGGATTTGATATTGACAGAACATAAGGGATTAAGAAGAAATATGGCATCTAATTTCCAGCTTGTTCAAATTAGGCAGAAGATTGTATCATTCACTAATATAGAAAGTAAAGGCTGGTGAGCTGTTTCTTCAGCATAACTCAAGTTGTTTTTCTTCAGCATAACTCGAGTTGTTTCTATAACTCCCAGCAAAAAATATATAACATGGTCCCTGTAATCATTTCTTTGGGGGGGGAATCAAACCATAATTTCTTTGTTTCTATTTTTTTCAGACAGTGTTTCACTATGTATTCCAGGCTAGCCTCAAACTTGTAATCCTCCAGCCTCAGCCTGTCATGTTCTGCGATTACAGGTGTGTGTCATATCTGGATATCAAGTTGAGATTTCTTATGGAAAAGATAATTACTGCATACTTTTTGTTGTAAGAATTTGACTGAAAAATCAGAAAACCTTAGACACAAAGAAACTCAAATTATAAACATAAACAACTTCCCACTTTAGATATTAGACATGTTCCAGTTTCCCAGCTGACACTACCTTTTTAGACCTTCAGGCAGTGTTTCCTAAAGAAATATTAACTAGCAAAGCTTTGCTACTGGTATGAAAGTTCTAAAAGTATGTAAGCCATAGCAACTACTTACCTAACCAATCTCATTAAACAAACCACTATTATGTAATAATTTAAGAATGGGTTGGGGGAATAATATGGCCTATGCACCCATGAATAGACTATGTGGCAGAAAAAAGATGCATAATTCATTGTAGTCAGATGAAAGAAACTCCTGTGGTTTGGATGTTTAAATTCCACCAAAGGCCCATTAAGGCCTGGATCCCAGGGTGCCCTGGGAAGGTAGTGGAACCTTTTGGGGGGCGGGGGGCACTGGAGATTGAACTCATGACCACATGCTTGCAAGGCACGATCTTATGCTGCTGAGCTAAATCTCCAGCCCTGGTAGTGGAACTTTTAAGAGATAGGTCCTACTGTGAGATCTTAAGTCCCTGGGAACATGATACAAAGGGTACTGTGGGATGCTGGATCTCCCTTATTTGGTTTCGTTTCCTGGCCATGAGGTGAGCAATTTTGCTACCATGTGCTCCTGCCACAATGTGCTGCCTTGCCACAGGCCCAAATCAATGACCAGTCAAGGACAAGAATGTTTAAAACTGGGTCAAAATTAAGCTTTCCTCTTTATAAGCTGATTTATCCCAGATATCTCGGTATTGTAATGAAAATCTGAGTAACAGGAACAAAGAAAGTAAGATGAAAAGATTAAAGAAACTCCTGTTTTGGAAGTCGGTGATTAAAAGGAAACATGTCAAAATGTCAATAATGGTTTTATTAGGATGTTGTAATTAGGAGCATTTTGTTTTATCTTCTCTTAGTCAAAAATACTACCATATGTTAGTCAAACATACTTAGCTATGTAAAATTCTAAACTAAAGTTCTTTAGTGATGCCTTTTGGGTTAATTTGATAGGACATATAACTAATTAGAACCTTTCTTACTGAAAATTGAAAAATACACTTAAAAATATCTTAGAACCTTTTAAAAACATGAAAGACTAGAATGGAGGGAGTAATCCAGATTTTTTTTGAATATTTAAATATGAGATATCAAACATGTACTCTGGAACCCAAAAGTAGTGCCAGGCAGGTGCTTATGCTGCTGAGCTAAATCCCCACTTATGCCACTGAGCTAAGTCCCCAGCCCCATTAACCACTCACCAATTTTTTAAAAAAGTGTCTTAGATACTACTACTCTCTTCCATCATATTGTATAATTAGCTTGCTCATAAGTGGCTGGTTTTCCACCAATCACAGAACACGATTTAAATTTCTCAGACTAACAGAAAAGAGGTCTTTACTCATTTCTCAAGATTCAACCTTTGTTTTTGGATTCTGAGAAATGAACTAAGGACCCAGTGCTTTCCAGGCAGGTGCTGTGTACTGCTGAGCTATATTATATCTCTGGCCAAAATTCAACTTAAAAAAAAAAAATCCTCTAATACTTTACCTGAAGTAAATTGTCCCACGCTGCCAAAACCTCAAATTTTATTATTCTATGGCACTAACACTTGCTCCAAAAGACTCTTCCCTTTACCTTCCTTGAAATGCATGTAGCTGCTAGATAGTATATACAGTGCTGTACATGCACATAGGTTTATAAGCTTGATGAGTGAATTTTAATAAATTATAATATAGCAAGGATGTATAGAAACTTGAATCTTCATACCATCATTGTTGATGGAAGTATAAAACAGTACAGCTGCTATGGAAAGTGTTTCTCTATTCCTAGTATATACCTAAAACAAATAAAAACATTTGTTCACACTAACACTTGTGCCCGAATGTTCCCAACAACTTTATTCACAATAGCCACAAAGCAGAAACCCAAATATCTACCAAAAGATTAATAAACCACAATATAAACAGACTATAGCTAAAATGAAGTATAGTAGTGGTAAAATGCTGCAACAGAGATGAATCTTGAAAATATTATTCTAAATGAAACTGGTCAGACATAAAATGCTTTATAAAAAATATCCAATTCAGTGGGGATATAGCTCAGTGACACAGTGCATGCCCGGCATGCACAAGGTCGTGAGCTCAATCCTTGGTGCAAATAAATGAATACCCTATCCATAAAACAGAATAGTGATTACCATGGGTTGGGTGAGGAGGAAATAGGGTGTCACTGTTTGAAACACCTAAGAAGTTTCATTTAGGGTAATGAAAAAGTTTTGCAACCAGACAGTGCTAATGGCTGCATAATACTGTGAAGGTACTTCATGTCACGAAACTATTATTTTTTTTCTGGTACTGGGATCGAACTCACAACTGCACGTTTGCAAAGCAGGCACTTATGCTGCTGAGCTAAATTCCCAGCCCCTATACTTTTCAAAATAAAATGGATGGCAGGTTGGTGCCACATGTGGGCCACTTGGGAGAGAATCAGAGACCAACCCTTTCCCATGAGTTGATGCCATTCATGGACTGCAGGGAGGGAGAACAAGAAGTCAACAAGAAGCAAGTCTTCCCTGTAATTCGGTGCCATGTGTGGGCCACTCAGAGGAAAACCAGATGCCAGCCTTTTCCCATGAACCAGTACCATTAATGGACGGTGGGGGAAGAGAACAAGAAGTCAACAAGAAAAAAGCACTTCCTGTGAGTTGGTGCCATGTGAGAGCCGCTGCGGGGAGAACTAGATGCCAGCCCCTTTTGGCATGTGGGCTTGGAGATAAGAGCCAACCCCCAACCCCTGCTGTAAGCAACCAGTTGATCGACAGAAACACAGGCTTCGATGATAGCTATTGAGGTAAAACACAACTTAACACTTGTAGTGTTTGCAGGCCTAAAGCTGGTA
Source organism: Hydrochoerus hydrochaeris (assembly GCA_004027455.1). NCBI lineage: Eukaryota > Metazoa > Chordata > Mammalia > Rodentia > Hydrochaeridae > Hydrochoerus > Hydrochoerus hydrochaeris. Next base: position 43,636 of record PVLA01005298.1, on the reverse strand, counting down.
GTCTGATCATCTATTCAGAGGATAACAATACACAACATAGCATCTATGAGGGATCTCCTTTTGAAGGTGGTAGCCAATGTTTATTTATTATCTGGTTTTGTTGTCATCTTCATAGGTTTCTGTTTTGTTTTGTTTTGATTTTACTATATCTGATGGCATGGGCAGCTATTACAAAGATAATATATATTATGGTAGCCATTTTGGGTTTATAATTACCTTGTTTTGAAATTGTTTACTGTATCCATTGTTTTGTTTTTATTGGTTTTACTCTGTTTGATTTTTGAGATGTCTGAAGGTATGGGCAACTATTTGGAAGACTACAAGAGACATTATGGTAACCATTGCTGATTTCCTATTATCTTGTTTTGAAGTTCTGTATCACTTACACTGTTTTGTTTTGATTGGCTTTATTCTGTTTTATTATGCTTGGTTTTATTCTCTTTAGAAATAAAACAAAACAAAATGGTTACAGTAGTAAATCTTACATGTATTTCCACATAATTCAATCTCTTGACTCACTGAGTGCTTGTGTGTCACTCTTTTAGGTATTCTACAACATGATCTAATTTTATACCTTATAATTAAGCATATACGGCTAGGAGTGTAGGCCTCTGTCAAGGGTCTAGAGACTTCACTTCTATCTCAGGGTTTTTATTTTTTCTTTGCTAAGCAGTTCAGGCTCAATACTGGACTCTTTTTGTTCTAATATATAACATTTTCCCAGAGCACTCATCACTGCCATATATAATACCAGCTGTCCCCCACTGATACCAAGGAACAAAGAACACTATATGGCTCACAGCAGATACCGAATAAGTACTGACTGAATGAAAGTGTAAATAACTGAAAGGACCATTGATTAACAGGGTGGCACATCTTCCACTTCACCAAGCAGTACACCATTTTGCTTTCTAACCAGGTATTAACAGCTGACACCATCAGCAGCAGTATTTGAAGAATTCTGTTTGCTCACCAAAATGCAAAGTGCTAGAGCAGAGGTTATACTTAACCTTGCTGGTAGATATGCAAAATGATAGCTTTGTTAGACAAAGACTCACTAGGTAGCCCAGGTTGTCCTAGAATTTGCAAGCCTTATGTCTCAGTATCTCAAGAGCTGGTATTACCAGGTGTGTACCACCATGCCCAACTGAATCTTTTTCTTTTTCAAATAAAATCTATTGTTACTTACTTTACCATTCTTTTTTGAGTGCCAAGAATTGAACTCAGAACCTTGTACTTGCCAGTCAGGTGCTTATGTTGCTGAGCTATATCCCACACCCTACCATTCTTCTTTTATTGATCTTACTTACATGGAACAAGAGAACACAAAACATGATTTTTTGACTACATGTGTTGCAAATATCCCTGATGGCTACTCTCCCTGTAATAAACCTTTATTTTTCTTTAAAGTTTTTTTTGTGGGCTGGGGATATAGGCAGGTGAAAAGCACCTGCCTAGCAAGCATGAGGTCGTGAGTTCAATTCCCAGTACTAAAAAAAAAATTTTTTTGAGTTCTGTTTTTTTGTGTCTTCTTTTTTTGGTTTAGTTTTGTTTGGTTTTTGTTTTGTTATAGACAGAGTCTCACTATGTCTGGGCTGGCCTAAAACTCCTGATTCTCCCACAAGTCCAAGCACTGGGAGCACAGGTATGTACCACCACTCCTGGCTCAAAAAGGTTTCAAGAGAAAAACATGCCACTGTTTATCCCCTCATTTACTGCTTGGAATGTTATTTGTGAGGATGTAAAGCTGAAGCAATTTTCTTGTGATCATAAGGCCATGTGTCAATATAATGAAGATAGCAGAGCAAAGAGAGAACCTGGAACAGCACTGAGCTGCAGAGCCAGTTTTCACACTACCAATCTCTAGCTATGTACATGAGATAATAAAATACTGTCTTAGTCACTTTCCTGTTGCTGTGACAAAATACCCAACACTCACAACTTAAAGAGTTTAGTTTTGTTCTTGGTTTCAGGCCATGGTCAACTGGCTCTAAGGCTGCGTTAGGATGGCAGGGAAGTATGATGGAAGGAAAGATGCTCAAGCCATGGCAGACAGGAGACAGACCTTTATGGAAGGCCTTGCCTACTGGCTCTCATGAAAATTTTAAAGCAATCATATCAAATTTGAGGGGGACATTCTGTTATGACATTGCATCTACAGCCATACCACCCTGAACATGCCTGATCTCATGTTATGACATTGCCTGGAATAGCAATGAATCTAGATCAGTATGGGAGAACTGACATCTTTATAATACATCTTCCAAATTATAAGCACAGTGCCTCTTAGGTCTTTTTTTTTTTTTTTAAAGTATGTAAAACAAAGCAATAAACAGGAACAAACAGCACATATTGTTATCCCCTAAACAGATGTTCAGACTACCGGCTTTAGGCCTGCGAAATCAAATACTACAAGCCTTATGTTGCTTTTTTACCTCAGTTGCTATCATTCCAGCCTGTGTTCTTCCCAGTCAGTCAGTTGTGTGGGTATGTGGGAGGGGAGGGGTTGTGGGCTCTTCTCTCTCAGCTCACATATCAGTTGGCTCACAGGAGGATGGGTTGCATTCTTGGTTCTCCTCCCAGCATATGCCTGCTGCTCACTCATGAGAGGGGCCAGTTGACTTCTTGGTTCTCCTCCCAGCCTACAAGGCAGCCACTGGCTCAACAAGAAGGTATGAGTTAACTTGTTCTCCTTCCTCTGGCTGCCTCTGACTCACAGGAAGAGCAGGTTCTCTTAGGTCTTCTTTTAACATGCCCAAATAAAGATTTAAAATTCCCTCCATTAAAATCTTGCATTCCTCTGTGTGTGTGTGTATGTGCGCGCGTATGCACATGCTGGGAATTTGAACCCAGCTTCATCATGCACACTAGGCAAGCAACCTATTGCTGAGCTATATCCCTAACCCTTGTATCTTTACATGTTTTAATTGAAATTTTTTCTTATGATACTGGGGATTGTACCAAAGGCCTTAAACATGCTAGGCATTGCAGCTATTCTTCAGCTTATATTGTAGTCGCTTTTCTTGTTGCTGAAATGTATTATCTACAATATCCAACACTACCAACTGCACAGGAGTTGAGGTTTATTTTGGTCCACAGGTTTTAGAAGAGTCAGTCCAGGGTCAGTCAGCACACAGAAATAGCACAATGAAAGAGTCTGGCTGAGGAAAGCTGCTCATATCACCTCAGCCAGGAAGGAGAAAGTGAAGGGAGGAGTCAGGCAGGTAAATAATATAACCTAGGTCACTCTCAGTGAGTCAACTCTTCTTAGCAGGCAGCCCCACCTCCCAATATACATTCAAATATGGTTTTGTCACTGGATTAATCCATGTTAAGTCATGTTATTTCCTTTATTTTTATTAATTGTACTGGGAATTAAGCCAAGGGGCACTCTACCACTGAGCTATATTCCCAGCCCCCTTCTATCAGCCTGCCACCCCACTTTTTATATTGAGAAAAGGACTTGCTAAATTAGTCCAGGCTGAACTAGAACTTGCAATCCTCTTGCCTCAGGTTTCTGGGATTACAGGAGTGTTACTACCCCACACTGCTATATTATTTCCTTTAAATGTTTAACTGCTGGTATAAATTATATCTAGCCATCTTGTTAAATTGTGATGAATTTTAATAATCTGTAGAACCCATAAACAGAAACTTTTTGGAACACAGTAAGATTTAGATACCTATCAGACATTGAAGCGGAGGTGTTAAATAGCTACATATGAATCTATTTCATGGCAGAGATGTAACACTGAAGACAGAAATTTTATTTAAATACAGGGGCTTAGATGAGATCAACTGTTAAGTGTAGACAAACAGAAACTTAGTGAACTATAACTTTATAAAGACTGGAACCAAGTGTGGTGGCACATGCCTGTAATCTCTTAGCACTTGGCAGGATAAGGCAGGAGGACTGCTGTGAGTTTGAGGCCAGCCTGGGCTACTTAACACAAGTTCAAGACCTGCCTGCACTACATAATGAGATCCTGTCTTAAAAAACAAAATAAAACAAAAAACTTTAAAGATTGGAAGACAAAGCTCACATGGTGAAGCATGCCCGAAATTCCAGCACTTTGGAAGGCTAAAGAAAGATCACAGGTTGGAGCCCAGCCTAGGCAACTTGGTGAGACCCTTTCTCAAAATAAAAAAAGGGCTATGGATATAGTTCAATGTGAGGGACCTGGGTTCAATCTCCAGTACCACAAAAACAATCCAAACCAAACCAAATCCACAAAATAGACCCAGAAGCTAAGCAGAAAACTTTCAAGGTTGACCCAACTGCTGCATCAAATACCATTACTATGAAAGACAACATTTACTGACCACTGGATTTAAGAGTCAAAGCATGCTGGATAGGGGCAATGCTAAAAATGTAAACAGATTCACAAGGAAAGGAACTAGAGGCTACAAAGCAAAGACAACTGTTTTTCAAAAGTTGCTGAAGAACAGAAATGGGGTGGTGATCTCAAGAGAATCTGTGGTCAAAAGTTGTTTTAGTGCAATTCAATGCCCCATGAGAGAAGGAAAATCTGATGTCACTGTTGATACAGCAAACTGCAGAGCAAAAATGCCACTGATAGGGCAGGTAATCTAGCTCAGTGGCTCAAGTGCTTGCCTAGTAAGCACAAAGTCATGAGTTTGATCCCTGATACTCTTCCCCCTCCAAAAGCTTCTGATCAGTTCTTACTAAGGAGTAGGATTTCACACATTTCTCACACTTGCAGAGACTGGCTTTGAATGGGTTCATCAGATTTCCTTAACTTTATAAAACGTCACACCACCATTTCATGTAACAGGTAGGAAAGCAGAATACCTAAGTACTTACTATTTCAATAAGAACCAAGAAAGTTTTGATTCTGACTGATTTATTCTCTCAAGGAAGGAGAGCAAAATTTTCAGTTAATTTTGAGGATGGATGTAAGAGTGTGAGAATGTCTGAGAAGAGTTAAGCTTATAAAACTGGAAAAATGAATGAAGATACAGTAATTTCCAATACAAAATAAGGGGCCATAGAGTACACATAAGCTATCATGAATTTAAAGAAAAACCAACATAGCTGTGTAGTTTTTATTACCTAGTTCATCATGATTTCAACTCTCTTGTTCTTCTCTCACTGACATATAACTAATTCCACTAATGCCAGTGTCAGTAAAATTTTGACTCTTAAAAAAAATTTTTTTGTGATTCTTGTTTGCTCTGTTCATCACTCCAAGGAGCTGTTGTTGAAGAAATGCAATTAATGCTTTTTAAAACATTTCTGTTTTCAAGCCAGGCATGGTGGCTCACGCCTGTAATCCTAGCTCTCGGGAGGCTGAGGCAGGAGGATCCTTGGGAATTCAAGACCAACCTGGGCTACAAAGTGAGCTCAAAGTTAGCCTGAACTGCATAGAGAGACCCTGTCTCAAAAAGACAAAAAAAAAAAAAGTTTTCCACAATAAAAAAATATTATCTATTAATTCTCCAAAGTCAACTTGTAAATTATCTACCTCAATGGCTTATATGCCTTAATATATTCCCAGGCTTTTCCTATTTACTGATGTTGTATCAATAGACCTAGTATTTTCAAACTCCAATTGTATCAAATTATACAATTTCAAGAAATTGTTTTGAGGACTGACACTGACACAATTTGCCAATTTTACTTCGCTAAGTAGAAAATCAAAAACAAACAACCTAACACCACGATCCACCAAAGAAAAGGTAATATCTAAAACACAAGTTTTGGTGGGGGGTGTTCTAAAATTTTAAAAAGTAATTTTGTATGAATAAAATTCGTGAAGGGCCACTGAAATCTGCCATAGAATAGCATGAAAGGTAATTGCTGCCTAGCTGGGTCTGGCAGCATATGCTTGTAATCCCAGCACTCTAGGAGTCTAAGGCAGGAGGTCAGCAAGTTCAAGACCATCTTGGGCAACTTTGAGAGATCCTGTCTCAAAATAATAAAATTAACTGGGGGAGAGGAGTAGCTCTGTGTTAGGGCCCTAGGTTCAATTCCCAGTATGGGGGTGTAGAATCCTAGTTTTCTTTTACACCTGAGATTATTTTTCTGATTTTATTTTAGTTCTTTACATATAGTGATTTCTTAAATGCTCTGATACAATACTAATCTTCTCTATGCTCTTTACTATCTAATTTTTAAGGCTTCAGGTCTCATCTCTTAAAAGTTACAATATTTGCTGGGCATGGTGGCACATGTCTGTAATCCTAGCACTTGGAAGGCTGAAGCAGGAGTATCACTGCAAGTGTCAGATCACCTTGGTCTACAGTGTTCAAGGCCACCCTGAACTACATGGTGAGACACTGTAACAAAGGAACAAACAGTTACAGTATCTGAATTTCTGCTTCATGAAGTATTACAGTATGTACATACTGAAGTGCCCCCATCCCAAAGTACTACATTTATCTGTCTACATATTTATCTCCCGTACAAATGAGTCACTTGATAAGAACAGCACATCAAAATAATCTCTTCATTTTAGGTGTACCGGGTGCTCAAGAAATGATTATTTCTTTTTAAAAATTTCACCAATAATTGATATGCCCCTCATCTTACTGTTTTTTGTTTGTTTGTTTTGTGAGAGTCTTGCTATGCATTTTAGTATATGTGCTGCTGAGGAATGCACTTTGTATTTGTTTTCAGCTAACCTTGTCTCACTCTGTAGCCTAAGCTGATTTCAAACTCAAGGTAATCCTCCTGCCTCAGTCTCCCAAGTGCTGGGATTACAGGTAAACACCACACTTACTGTTCTTAAAATATTGTTGAGGGCTGGCAATATAGCTCAGTGGCAGAGTACTTACCTAGTATGTATAAGGCTTTGGGTTTGACCCCTAGCATCAAATAATTCTTGGTAGTTCCTTAAACTGTGGATTCCAAGAATATAACTGCATCTTCATTCACCACCCTAATGAAATTTACTTTCAAAAATCTCATGATTTGAAAAGAAAACTACAAGGTTTGAATGTAACACTTTCACTTCTTCAAAGGAGTGGTCTATACTAATTTTCTGACTGCATGCATATGAAGTATTTCTTTTAAGCCCTCAAAGAAATTCAAAGGTGTTTTTTGCCTTTACTATTTTTAATACATTAACAGTTTATCACAGAACAGAGTTCAAAAATATTTTTTGCCTTTGTATTTGTTTCCAGCAGAGATATATTCCTGTTTAATAATTTCTAACTAGAACTGCTGTGACCCCAGAAATTAAAGTATGTCAAAAACAAAAATAAACACACACACACACACACAAAACCACTTGCATTTGTTTACTGCAGCACTATTCACAACAACTAAGGGAATTGAAGTGTCACTGAGAGATGAATACAAAACATGTGATACACATATAACATGGGATATTACTCAGTCACTAAAAATGAAATTTATCATTTACAACAACATGGATGGAAACAGGTATTTTGTTAAGTGAAACAAATCAGGCATAGAAAGATAAATACTACAGGTTTTCACTTACACTTAAAAGGCAGTAAAAGTTAATTTCTATAGAAGCGCACAGAGGAATAGTGGCTACCAGAACCTAAGAAAGCTATAAAGAAAAGGATGATAGGAAAAGTATGGTTAACAGAAACAGGAAGGCAACTGCATAGAAGCAGTTATTTCTGATGTTCTATAGCATGGTAGGATGAATATGGTTAACAATAACTTTGTATTTCAAAAGAACTAATTGGATTTTGAATGTTTCTAAACACAAATAAATGAAAACATCTTAAGTGATGGAGGTCAGTAACTCTGATCTAACAATAACGCACATGGTACATGTACTAAAATGTCACGTCATACTATGAAAGCATGTACAGTTACTATGTGTTAGTTAAAAATATATATACTGGGTCTGGGTATTTAGCTCAGTGGTTTAAGTGCTTGCTTGATAAGCAAAAGGTCATCAGTTTGATCCCCAGTACCAAAAAAAGAAAAACCAAAATCAAAACCACAACCACCACAACAAAAACCCCCCATATATACTTAAAATGGATATAAAAATAACATCATATGTGTGGGCCAGGGATTTAGCTCAGTGGAATAAGCACCTGCCTGGCAAGCGTGAGGTGATGAGTTCGATTCCTAGTTAAAAAAAAAAAATTATACATACATGTGTGTGTGTGCTAGGTGTGGTGGCACATACCTGCAATACTAAAATTTAGAGGCTGAGACATGAAAATTTTACTAAGTCATATTCTTAAAACCTGAATTAAACTATGAGACATTTCATGCCTATCAAAATGGCAGAAACAAATTCTGATAGTATCAAGTGTCGAAGTTGTGCTGAAAATAAGGAATACATATTTGTTGCTGGTGGGAAGTGTAAACTGGTAAATGATCATTTTGGAAAGCACTTTAGCAAAAAATGAGTTGAAGTAAAACCTTTAACTTCCCACCACAGTCCATTCTGTTTTACTACAACAGAATACCCAAGATTGGACAATTTATAAAGACTAATGATTAATTTCTCAAGTTCTAGAGTGTAGGAAATTCAAGGAAATTCAAAGAGAAAGGCCCAAATCTAGGGAGGGCCTTTTGGATGCATCAGTTCATAGTCTAAGGGTAGGAGAGCATGGCAGGAAGAGAGGAAAGGTGTGATGAACTTGTCCTTCTGTCAAGTTAAAATAAATAATCTGCTCCAAAGCTTAAGAGCTTAGTAGCACACTCATAAGCACAAGCCCATCCAACTTTCTCACCTCTTTTGGCCCCATTTCTCAACACTTGCTTTATGGATCAAGTTTCTAAAACATGAATTTTGCAAGGTATTCAAATCACACATAGCTATAAGAAGTACCAATACATATTACAACCTGGATGACCTTTGAAAATTATTATGCTGCATGTAAGAAAAAAAGGCCACATGGTACATGATTCAAAGTATCTGAAATGTTTAGTAAGTAAATCCAGAGACAGAAAGTAGATTAGCAGTTGATTATCTATGGATGGAGAAAATTAGGAAGTGACTGCTAATGGCTATGGGTTTTTTTCCCCAGAGGGTGATGAAAATGTTCTAAAATTACTGATGATCATGGCAGAACTCTACACTAGAAATCACTGAATTGTATACTTTAGGTGGGTTATAGTTCATGTCAAATAAATTGTAACTCAATCAAGCTGCCCCTTTATTACACTGATAAGGGACTGGGAACTTATTTTAGTGTCACTGTAACATCATACAAATTATTTTTTGTTGAAAAGAGGGAAATGACTGTTTCTCATGTGAACCAGATTAACATTTATAAAAGTAAATGACATTTTAACATTATAAAAGTAGATGACATAATCATGATGTTGTCTTGAGACCATCATAGAGACAAATAGACAAACTCATTCCTGCACGTTTAATCTGCTATTCATTAAAAAAAAGATTTGTTTTCACCTAAGGTACACAGGAGCTTTTTTGGAGACAGGTATTGCTATGCAGTTTGGGCTAGGCTTGAATTCACTACGTAGCCAAGGCTGGCCTCAAATACTGCCTCACTTTCCTGAGTGCTGGGATTACAGGTTTGTGTCACTACACCAGGCAGATATAAATTTAATAGGAAAAAAATATCCAAAAAAGGAAAAATTTTTAAAAGGGGTTTTCCTTAAAGGGAGGAGGGGGGGGTCTACAAATGTCCAACAGATAAAAATATTTTTAACTGAGGCCTGGGAAGGTAGCACACCCCTGTAATCCCATCGTTTGGGACACTGAGGCAGGAGGGTCATTGTGAGTTTGAGGCCAGTGAGTTCAAGGCAAGTCTAGGCTACATAGTGAAACCCTGTCTCAAAAAGACAAAAAGATTTTAACTAGTTCATATTTCATTAATCACTCTAATGAGCACTTACTGGTAGACTTAGAGGCTTAGCTTTGGTCAAGTAGCACACAAGAATATACAAATTATACAAAGGCACCAGAGATATGATTCTGAGGAGAGGTAACTGCTAAACAAGTCTTCTCAAATTTTGGAAAGCCAAAAAGCTAAAAATAACTACAAAAATCAACCAACCAACCCAACCACCCAGAGGAAAGAGGGAATAAAGAGGAGTGGGGGACCAACAAGTGTGGGATGATACAGACTGCTTGACACAGACTATTAACCTCGAGTTCCAGCCAACAGGAGAAGAGGGGAGGGACTTCTGCAATTTAGGAAAAATATACAGCTTCTTAACTGGAATGGGTACCAGACATGGTAGCAGCATGCCTGTAATCTCAGCATTGGGACAGGAGGACTGCCGTTAAATTCAAGGCCAGTCTGCACTACACAGTGTGAACATTATCTCAAGGGAAAAAAAAAAAATCAACTGAAGTGTGTCTATCTATGTGTATGGGCACTACTCTTAATGTAAGGGTGTGGATGAAATAAGCTTCACTTTCACTACCTCTGGAGTCCAATTTTTTCTTTTTTGGGGGGTGGGTGTTTTGGACAAGTAAGATCATTTCTTACATCTTTTTTGTAAAACTGGGTCGATCCTCAGCTCTGCATAAACACATGGTTTACCATTTAAGAAATGTCTGTCTAAAAGCTGGCAAAACAGGTTTATCAGTCCTAAATTTATCTAGCCTCTCATCACATTGCTTTTCAAGACTGAGAACAACTTATCCCAGAAGGCTCCACTATCTTAAACCTATGGCCATTTTGGATGCCAACACAGCCTCCTTCATATGACTGAGACTGCCTCAGGTAATGAGGATTCCTCTGGAGCTACAAAACCAGGATTGAGATGACAGACCACACTCTAAACCATTATAGGACACCATAAAACCGGTTTTCATTCTTTTGTGACTGACCAAACCTAAATCTCTTCAATAAAGTGTGCCCCCTTACCCACCAGGTACTACTCAAGAGTGCTTCCTTTCTTCTCTTATCCTTCAATTAAAGGTTCTGCATGTGAACTAATACTGTTTTCATTTGCATTATCACTGAAACAGAGACCTACACTGGTCAAGGACAGGTCAATCAAGTTTTATTATGAGCAAAATAAGGAATGCTGTATTTTGGCCTGAAATGTTCAGATGTAACTCCAGTAAGCCTTTAACCATAAACTTGAATTGAGAGAAAAATTAAATTTGAGGCAGAAGAAGGGAAGGAGAAAGAAGAAGAGGGGAGGAACAGAAGCAGCAGCAGCAAAAATCTACATGATACTCCAAGGACACATCCATACAAAATTCAAGACAACTGGCCCAGTCCTTTTTTTTTTTTTTGGTCTTTTTGAGACAGGATCTCTCTATGCAATCCAGGCTGGCATTGAGCTCACTTTGCAGCCCAGGCTGGTCTCAAACTTGCAACAGCCTCCCGAGTGCTGGGATTACAGGTGTGAGCCACCACGCCTGGCAACTGGCCCAGTCTTAAAGTCAGTGTCACTAGCTCCTAAAATCAAGTGTTAACAGCAGTACAACACACCACAACTTATGGGACACAATGAACCAAAACTGAACCAAAATGATATAAAAACCCTATATTGGAAAAATCCAATAGCAGGCAATGAAATTGAAGTGATTAAAAAAAAACTACCAACAAAGTCCAAATCCTGATGGGCTCACTACTAAAACTTTAGAGAAGATATAAATCCAATAGCTGCATAAAATTCTTCAATGAAACTGAAAGGGAAGAAATATTCCCAGTCATTCCTAGCATTATCCAGATTCTAAAACTGAAAAAGGACCAGCCAAAAAGAACCATAAGCCAATCTCTTTAGCAAGATACTGGCAAACAGAATTCAACAAATTATCAAAAAGCTCATACATCATGACCAAGCAGAATTCACCCCAGGGACGCAACAGTACATAAAAAGTATAAAAATCGGGCTGGGGATATAGCTCAGCAGCACAAGTACCTACTTGGCAAGCACAAAGTCCTGAATTCGATTCCCAGTCTAAAAAAGAAAAGTATAACTTTTTTTTTTTTTGGTACTGGGGATTGAACTCATGACCTTGTGCTTGCCAGGCAGGCGTGTAAGCCACTGAGCTAAATCCTCGGCCCAAAAAGAAAAGTATAAAAATCACATGATTATCTGAATAGATGCAGAAAAAAACTTTTACAAAATTTAACTTCAAGCACAAGGTCTTGAGTTTAATTCCTTTCACCAAAACCAACCAACAAACAAACCCCCCCAAAACCCCAAACCAAACCACAACACTATTTAAAAAAAAAAATCCAACTTCATGATTAAAAAAAAAAAAAAGACATAGAAGATAAAAACCATTTATGATAAACCAAAGGGTAAAATCATTAAATGGGGGGCTGGAACGCAACTCAGTGGTACAGTGCTTGCTTAGCATGCACAAAGCCCTAAATTCAATCCCCAGTAGTACAAGAAGTCATTAAATGTGTAAGAGTTTGAAAGCTTTCTTTCTAAAATCATGAACAAGACTGTTGACTATCATCCCTATTCAATTTAGTTATCAAAACACTACTCACAGCAAACTGGTAAAACAAATAAATATAAGATATAGAAAACAAGTCAAATTATCATTATTTGCAGATGAAATGATCCTCTACTTAGAAGACTCAAAATATTCCACCAAAACACTGTTAGAATTAATAACCAAATTCAGTAGTATAGGATAAAAAAAAAAATCACACAAAAATCAGTAACATTCTCATATACCAATCATAAACTTATCAAGAAAGAAACTAGGGAGTCAAATCCAAAAGTGGGCATCTGAGATGAATACACACTTCTCAGATGAAAAAATACAAACAGCAAATAAATATGTGAAAAAATGTTCAACATTACTGGTCACTCAAGACACACAAATTAAAATAACACTAAGATTCTTCCTCATCCCAGAAAGAATGGCTACTATCAAGAAATCAAGCAATAACCAATGCTGGAGGGGCTATAGGCAAAAAAGAACACTTCTCCACTGCTGGTGGGAATGCAGACTGGTACAATCACTGTGTTTTGTTTTGTTTTATTCCTCTGATACCAGGGATTGAACTCAAGACCTCATGCTTGCCGGGCAGGCACTTACACCACTGAGCTAAATCCCCAGCCTATCACCATAACAATCAATGTGGAGATTCCTCAAAAAACTAGGACTAGAGGTCCCATTCCACCCAGCTAGTCCCCCTTTGTGTATCTTCCCAAAAGTCAAAAACATCATATCACAGAGATATATGTGCACCCAGTTTACAGCAGCACCAGTTTGTAATAGCCAGATCTTGGAAACAACCTGCAACTGAGGAAGGGATAACAAAGATGTGATATTTTTATACAATAGAGTACTACTCAGCCATAAGTACTACTCAGTTTGTCAGGAAGGACAAACTGGAGACTTTTATAAGTAAATGGATGCAAGGTGGGACCATACACATAAGTGAAATACATAAGACACATGTGTAAACATTGTATTGTTTCACTAGTGTGAGAAGCTGAAACAGGATATGTATATATACATACATGTATATAAAAATAGTTAAGATAGTTATATTGCTGATTTTTCTGAGTTCACTGAAGAGAAAGATTTGTGCTGGTATTGTTCAGACAATTGAATGCAGATGTCTTGTGCTCTGGGTGAAATGATTTGGGGATGACAATGTGCAATGTATGTACCACTGCTGCCCTGACTGACATGTTCTGGAATTGTTTTTTTTTTTTTCCTCTTTGAAATAAAATGAATTTGAAAAAAAAAAAAAGAGAAAAACAAATTAGGGAATTGATGCATTTATATTAGTGTCAAGAAAAATTATGTACTTAGGAATTAAACTAACCAAGGAAGTGAAAAACTTCAACAAAAACTACAGTACTCTAAAATAAAGGAAAAAGAAGATATTAGAAAATGGAAAGACATGCCCTGTTCCTAGATAGACAGAACCAATACTATTGTCAAAAATGGTCATAGCCCCAAATTGATATACAGATTTAATGCAATTCCAATCAAAATACCGATTAGAGAGAGCAACCTTAAACTTCATATGGAATCATAAGAGACCTAGAATAGCAAAAGCAATGCTGGGGAACAAGAGCAAGGCAGGAGGCATTACAATCCTGGCCTTCAAATTATACTATAAAGCTACAGTGGCCAAAAAAACCCTGACCTGTAGATCAGTGGAAAAGACCAGAGAATGCAGAAACAATTCCAGGCACATTCAGTTGCAGTCTTTGACAAAAAGGCCAAAATACACACTGGAGGAAAGACAGTTTCTTTAACAAATGTTGGCTATCCACATGGAGAACTCTGAATCTAGACCCACATACTCATCATGTAATAAACATATCAAATTAAAATTTTCTGCACAACAAAGCAAACAACAGAGTAAAAAGAAATCTACTAAAATGGGGGAAAAAATTTGCCAGCTATTCCTCAGACTGAAAACAGGTAATTATAATACAAAAAGAACTCAAGATATTTGATATTCTCCAAATAAGAGACCCAATTAAAAAATGGGCAACTGACATGAACAGACATTTCTCAGAAGAAGTACAAATGGTCAATAAACACACAAATAAAAGTTCAGCATCCTGGCCTATTAGAGAAATGCAAATTAAAACACTGAGATTCCATTTTTACTCAAACAATGGTTATGACCAAGAAAGCAAATAATAAATGCTGATGGAGGGGGAAGGAGCCCTCCATCACTGTTGGGAATTTAAGCTAATAGAACCATTATGGAAGTCAGAACAGAAACCTTTCAAATAATTGAAATTAGAAATTCCATATATCCAGCTATTGCCTTTCTAGGTATCTTCCCCAAAGAGCTTAAAACATGCTATCATGATACACACATACCATTGTTTACAGTAGCACCATTCATAATAGCTAAATCCTGAAAGTACCCTATATACCCACGAATGGATGACTGGATAAAGAAAACATGGTATTATATAATGGAATATTAATTCACTATAAAGAATGACAAATTTAAAACAGCGCATGGTGATACACATTTGTAATTCTGGTACTCAGAAGGCTAAGGCATGAAGATTGCCATGAGCTCAAGACTAGCTTCAACTACACAGTGAGTTGGAGTTCAGCCTGAACTGAGACCCTGTCTCAGAAAACGAAAATAAATAAGCAAAAAAAAAGGAGACATTTATAGGAAAATGGATGCACCTGGAAAAATATAATATTGAGTGAAATAAACCACACACACAAGCTTAAATACTATATGGCATCTCTTACTTGAGTGAAACAAAGCATAAACAATAATAAAAGGACAGATAGAGAACAAGGGAAAGGGGAAATAAGTAGAATAAAGATATGGCATGTACAGGAACCTAATAACTTCAATTAATGTAAACATTATATGCTATAACATGAACTAAGATTATAAATATCAACAAGAATGAAAATCATGATAGGGAAATTACAGAAGGAGGGAGGGGAGCAGGAAGGGGATTAAAAAAGGGAAAACTAATTTATAGTATGTAGATGTACCCACTCCCCAAGATGACTGTAATGTATCACAAACATGTACTTATAGACTAAGAAAAAGAAAAGGCAACCCTTAAGTTTTGTTTGTGGGAATGTAAATGAGTATAACTATTATATAAATCAGTATGGAAAGCTCAAAACAAAACAAAATCACCTAGAAATTTCATTTGACCTAGCAATTTCTTCCTCTAGGTATCTTTCCAAAGAATTAAAGACATTAAATAAATTACAGTGACACGTATGTACCCATGTTTATAATGGCACACATAATCTTGGAAGCAGCCTATAAACCTATCAATAGATGAATGGATAGAGACAACATAGTATTTATACACAATGGAGTACTACTCTGCTATAAAAAATGCTTAAATTTGAGTCAAAACATAGGAAAATGGATATACTTTGAAACCATAACGTCAAGCGAAATAAATTGGACATACCAGGTTAAATATCGCATAATGTCTCTGATATGAGAAACTCAAAATGTAAATAAAAAATAAAAGAAAATTGGAAACAGGAAGAACTTTTGCAAATGGGAAGGCATCAAGAGATGAAAGGACAGGGGATGAAGGGAAGGGGAAGGAATTAAAAAAAGAATTAAAAATGTTACATATAGGTACCAATTCCTCATGGGTAATGTGATCATTATATACTACAAACTTGTACTAATAAAAAATAAAAACAACAGAAAAGTCAGTGTCATGCCATGTGTGGTGGTATACTTGGGAGGCAATAGGATCACCCATGAGTTCAAGGCCTATCATACCCTATGTAGCAAGACCCTGTCTCAAAAACAAAACAATAAGGATTATGTTAGATAAATAAGACACATAAACAACTTTAATTTACATGTAATACGGCCTAGGATCAGACATTGGTTTATACAGCTAGTTAAGATGAATACTATTTGGATCACCTAAGAACACTGAATAGCACCTAGATATTTGAGAAAATATCAACATTTACGCACATGGGAACTGGGTGGGTGTCAATGATTAAAATAGCAAATTGATCTTATTTTAATAAAGTAAAAATAGAAGGCTACATATTTGTTTAGACTATGCTTTGGAAAAATACAATTGTTAACACTAGTAATTTCTGGATGATGGGAATGTCAAGTGTTTATTTATAATATTTATATATTCTAATATGCCACAGCACTTTTGTAATGAAAGAATTACCATAGAAAATAATCATGTGGGAAGCTTACTAGTCTTTCCTGTTAAAATTTCAAAGGGATGAGTACTGCTTTTAGGAATTAGGGCTATGTTGGGTGTGGTGGCACACACCTATAATTCCTGCACTTGAGAGGCTGAAGCAGGATGATCACCATGAGTTTGAGGTGAGCCTGGGCTACAAAGTGAGACTGTCTCTGAAAACCAAAAGAACTGGAGGGTGGTTTATGGGGAAAATTGTCTAAATTTGCTCTGTTAATACCTTAAATAGAAAGTATTACAGGTGTGGTGGCACATGCCTGTAATTCCAGCACCTGAGAGGCTGAGGCAGAAGGATAATTGCAGAGTTTAAGACCAGTCTGGGTTACAAAGTAAGCTAAAGGCCAGCCTGACCTGCATAGCAAGACCCTGGCTCAAAAACAAAACTTTCTAGGAATAGCAGATTATACATATCAATCCTTGTTTGAAAAACAGAAACCCTATTTCAGATGGCCTAAGCAGAAAACAAATTTATCAGAATGCCACTACAAGTTCAGAGAACAGGTGAGAGGGCCCTTCAATTGGCAAATAGGCAAAAACCCAAAAGCTAAATAGTCAAAACCCTGTCAAGAAAGTTGGGTGTGGTGGTACACACCTGTAAACCCAGCATTCTGGAGGTGAGGCAGGAGGATCACAGTAAATTTGAAGTCAGCCTGGGCTACAAAGTGAGTTCAAAGTCAGCCTAAACTACATAGCAAAACCCTACCTCAAACAGACAAAAAACAAAAACAACCAACCATGGCCAGGGTCACACCACAGGAAGAGCCTGCTTAGGAAACTGTCCCAGTTAGCACTGTCACCAACAATAACAGTCAACGGGAAGAATTCCAAATTGTCTCCATTTCTTTGCACTTCACTACAGATCAAGTCCCCAGTGAAGTACATCTGAATGGCACAACTTGGGACAACCCACCTAAGCTAGCTTTCAAAGGACAAGAACACAGAAGTTTACCTACATGTTATGTGTACATACAGCCTTTTCAGTATTCTCTGATGATTCACGAAAAATAATGGAAGGTGTTAACATGGCACAGATAAAAGAAGCAACAAAAGATCACATTAAAGCCTAATGGGGCAACCCATTTGGGACCCCTCCTCTTAGGGGACTATTATTCCTATTCCCCAATAAATTGTCCTACTATAAAACAAAAACAAACAACCCCCCCCAAATTGCTATGCGTGATGGCGCACTCTTGTAATCCCAATATTCAGAGGCTGAGGCAGGATTATTGCAAGTTCGAGAACTGCCTGGGCTACAAAATGAACCCAAGGCCAGCATGAGCTGCATAGCGAGACCCTATTTCAAAAAGACAACAAAACAAAATATATAAAATTAAGCCCAATTAGAGAAAGTCCAATGTCTTGCTGTATGTACACATAATTTCAGGAAGTACTAAACAATAAAATTTATAACCTTTCTCAGGTAGTTAATCTTTCCAATATCAAAGTATTCTGGGGTTGCAAGTACCTGTTAGCATCCCAATCTAAACACTCACTATTCTACAACTAGTAAAAACTGAATTTACTTGATCATAACAGTTCCAAATAAGAACTGCACACTACAGTAAGACCAAGATAAGGTTAATTCTACCAGAGTACAGGCTACTGAACACAAAACAGAAGCATATTTATTACTTGATACAATCTGACACATTAAATTCTGGCCATAAGATTCAGATAATTAATGAATTAGATTTATACAAGATTGAGAAACTGTAAGATTTTTATGGCATTTGTTCCAGGTCACTACACCAAACATATTACAAATAAGTTATTCAGTAAAGGTAAATTTTAACAAATAGTTTCAACTGCACCGAAATGGTATAGTTTTATATAAATAAGACTAGGCTACTTGTGACAGTTAAATTATAGTTTTCATAAATGAGAGACTTAGTAGTAATGAATGTATCACAAAACACGCCTTTAAAAAAACAAACAAACAAATTTCTTCAAATTCATTCTGTTTAGAAGTGCTTCTATCAGGCTTAGTGGTGGTGCTTCTCACACCTGTAATCCCATCCCCTGTAATCATAGCATTTAAGGAGGCTAAGATAGAAAAATAGTAGTTCAATGGCAGCCTGGGCTACAGTAAGCTGAAGCCCAACCTAAACAGAGCAAGACCTTGTCTCCAAAACAAAAAACAAACAAAAAAAGTTTCTAAGCCAGGCTTGATGACACCTGTCTGTAATCCTAGCATCTAAAAGGCTGAGAGGTAGAAGGATCACTGTGAGTTTGAGGTCAGCCTGATCTTCCACAGTGAGACCCTGTCCTAACCACCACTCCAATGAATGAATAAGAGTTTCTCAAAATCTCCAAGAATAAGTTCTATTTCTAATTAAAACATTATTTTTAAATTAGAATAAAAGACTCCTGATGTAGTCAGCCTGCCATATCCTAGCTGGGCAAGTCATTTCACTTCTATGTTTGAAACAGGTGTCTTGCTGTATTAAAGTCTGCCGAACACTTCAGGAAATAAAATTTTGGTTTTTTTTTTTTTTTTTTTTTTTTTTAACAAATGGTGTTACCCTTATATGGGGGTTCCTAGTGGATGTCGAATACTGGAGAAAATTCACTA
Source organism: Hydrochoerus hydrochaeris (assembly GCA_004027455.1). Taxonomy (NCBI): domain Eukaryota; kingdom Metazoa; phylum Chordata; class Mammalia; order Rodentia; family Hydrochaeridae; genus Hydrochoerus; species Hydrochoerus hydrochaeris. Next base: position 24,491 of record PVLA01005298.1, on the reverse strand, counting down.
TGATGCTGGTCCTTAAGGAAGAAATTGAAAATGCATGTGCAGCAATCTCAATGACCAACTTTACCCAAGCAGCAGTTTGTCCTACTAATAAATATCTAGAAACTAAAAAGTATCACTTTGAACATCTCTTGTAATTGTAGAGGCCAAAGGTAATTTGTACTAATCTCATGCCTTACTAAATTTAGTATTAAAATATTTATACACAAGGATTTCTTTTCCTGAAGCATGCAGGCATTTTTTTTGGTGCACGCTGGAGTTCAGGCTGGCCTTGAGCTCACCCTAGCCCAGCCAGCTCAAATTTATGGCTATCTTCCTCCCTCAACCTCCCAAGTGCTTGGATTACAGACATGCACCACCATGTGGGGGCCTTGGTTTTTTCACCTCTTTTTGCTTCAAACCCTTCGTAATTTTGAGAATATCTCATTGTTGTTGTAAACTAAATCAGAGAATATATGTGGTGTTAAAAATAATGACCGAATGATTTTCTCCGTTAAAAAAAGAACAAAAGAGTAGTGTGCAGCCTAATTTGAATACAGAAACAAATGTTAAGAATAAAATCATAGGGCCAGGGATTTAGTTTAGCGGCTCAAAAGCTTGCCTGGTAAACTGAGGTTAAGAGCTTGATGGTTTCCCCCTCCCCACAAGAATAAAATGATAAAATGGCGATGGCACATGTCTGTAATCCCAGGACTTGAAAGGCTGAGGCAGGAAGACTGCCATAAATTTGAGGCAGGGCTGGCTAGAGTGAGCTCAACGTCATTGTTGTTCTAATGTGAACTACCCTGTCGTTCAAACAAACAAAAAAAGGTAAGCCTGGGTCAGGGATATATAGTTCAGAGGCACAGTGCCTGATGAGCAAGTGAGGTCATGAGTTCAATTTCCAGTACCAAAAAGTTAAGGCTAATTAAAAGTAGAGGAATTCATATACAGCATGCAAACTCAAATAGCTCTAACCTTTTCTTGAGGGGAAGGGATACAGCCCAGGATCTCATGCATGCTACACAAGTACTCTACTATTGAGAGACACTCTATCCCAACTCTAACTTTTAATTAACTAGCCAAAGAGCATCTAAGCAAAATTTTCTACATACTTAACTTTAAAGACAGCAATTATTAACAAGGCAATTTCTATACGTTGAAATTTAAACTAACAATAAGCACAAACGAGGATCTGGAAATTCAATTTAAATAAAGTATACTCAATCTTAAATGAATGAGGTTTTTTAGAAAAAAAAACAATTTTTTTTTTTTTGGTACCGGGGATCGAACTTGCGACCTCCCACTTGCCAGGCAGGCACTTAAGCCACTGAGCTAAATCCCCGGCAAAAAAACAATTCTTATTCCACTCAAATAAACCTGTTCAACTTTCTTCATGCAGGAGCTTGTCTAGATCAGTCATACAAACAGCCCACTGCAGTACCTGTGCTGTAAGTGTGCCACCACTGGGTTAGACTGAAAACTGGATAACACAAGGCAATGTAGTTTTACCATAGAAATGGAAGGTAAATTTAGTGAGTACTGTAAAAACAATTTAGGAATGACAGTTTGGCTCTCATGTGTAACTCGGGGGTAGATGTGCCTAGCAATATGCAAGGCTCAGTTTGAGCCTCACCACTGCAAACTGAAAAAGAAAGATAGCTGTATTATCTTTCTAGTGTTTCCATGCTTATTCCCTTAAACTGAAAAAGTCTTTGATGTGAGAATGTTTTATGATCATCCAGATACACTGATACTGGCACCACACAGTACAGCCTCTGATCTTTCTTTCTTTCTTTTTTTTTTTTTTGTGGTACTGGGATCAAACTCACAACCTTGCAATTGCCAGGCAGGGGCTTATGTCACTGAGCTATATCCCCAGCCCTGATGTTTGTTTCTTAAAAGAATGACTGAGCTATCTTATTAAAAAATGAAAATTAAGTTTGTCTAACAGATCAACTAAAAGCTAATATTTGCTAATATAGTTCATTATTTGCCTTAGTGAAGCAAAACTAATGGGCCCCCTTAAATGCATCCCTCCCATGGACAAGTTTAGTTTCTCTTACTGAACCATATACAAACAAGATGTGATCAGGAAATACAATGATGTTTGAGTCTTTAAAAATTATTACAGTAAAAGACAGTACCATGAATCCTCAAAATTCTCTCCCTTGCTTCAAACACACTCATCCCATCATTCCTATCATTTTCTGAAGCAGTTCTGGAATTCCTTTCAGAAGCACCTGAGTTGTGCTGTTTAGCCTCCCTGTTGTGGCTGCCTCTCTTCCCTGAATGATTCAAAATATTTACCTTCATGTTCATTGTGACTTTGAGAAAGAGCCATTAAGTCACACAGTGAATACAGTAGATACAGTTGGATAAGGTAGCACTGTAACATTTTTAGGAGCCTGCCTCTCCATTAAACAGGATTCTGCATCCTTCATTGTATTTTTGACCATACCTCCTGAAGACCAGAAAGAGGACTGCTAGAACAACATGTTTCAGAAGGTGGATAAAATGATGGGAATAAGTGTGTTTGAAGAAAAGTAGCATGTTTTCAGTAAACAGTAGCAATGTTTTTTCCTGTAAATTTTTTTGGGGAGGGGTCTTTTTAAGATAGGGTCTTGATAGGCAGTTCAAGGTTGGCCTTGAGCTCACTTTGTAGTCCAGGCTGGTCTCAAAATTGCGAACAAACCTCCTACCCTCAGCCTGAGTGCTGGGATTACAGGTGTACACCACCACACCTAGCTATAATTTTTAAAAATTTAAACATTTTGATCACACATCTATGCAGAAATGCACTCCCAGATTTCTTGTAATTCCAAGCTTAATAAAACGGCCGAAATGTGCCCTCCAGCTAAAATTTAAACAGGCAAGGATGAGATAACTGTTCACATAAATTCATTCAAAATAAAGGTTTCCTAGCCAGGAGTGGTGGCACACGCCTGTAACTCCAGCATTTGGGAGGCTGAGGCAGGACTTCTGTGCGTTCAAGGCCAGCCTGAACTACATAGTAAGACCCTGTCTCAAAAAAAAAAAAAAAAAAAGTTTATTTTCCCTCAAATATCAAGAGCTCTGAAATGATACTATGCAGATTCAATTGAAAGAATGTTTATCCCAACATCTACAAGCTGTTTTGAGTAATCTAATAAGTAGTAAATAATTAAAAGATCTTGTGTTATACAATAAAATCTGTGTAACACACAAGGTAACTAACTTGTTTTTATAAAGAACTTAACACAATTTTCCTGTGAAGACACAGAGAAAAAAAGATCCTAGGAGAATTTTTATGCGAAGAATGTAAGAAGGAATGATTAAAACTGATTCCCTAGGAAAGCTGACAGCTAATTTTTTACCATTAACTTTGACATTATCACTTATGATTAACATTTTACTGTATTTCACTATTTTATCTTTCAAAGAGATAGCAACTTGAAACTCAAGCAGCTTCCCAAACAATAAAAGTTACTGGTTTTTGTTTTCAATCTGAGGTCTAGTGGTATGCATTGTCTTCAATTAATTATCTGGGTCTACTGTTTCTTTTTAAAAGCAAACAAAAAGACATCCTTTTGTTTAAAAAAGCACAACATGCTCATTACACACCTAAACCACGTTTTCACTTGAATTGTCTTACACTATTGTAAATTTCCCAAACAACAACACTAGCTTTTAAGTACCATCCAATAAATTACACATTTAAGTGTAATTTACTGAAGGCTATCAGGTACTATATTTTTAGATTGGGTTTAAAAAGGAACGTAACTTCTGTTACTAAACTAAAAGATGAACTATCACTGTTTTCCTGGTAAGCAATACTTATCAAAAGCAAGTGTTTCAACAAATATGACAAACCAACTCCCCCCCACCGAGCATAAAGTTGACAGAAAAAACTCACACCACAGCAGAAATTTCAAAACTATAAGCAACAACCAAAAAACAACACAAAACCGCACCCATTCTTATGTAAAACTTTTAGTTAGCAAACTTTTTAAATCCCAACTATTTTCACCTCAAGTTAATTGTCCAGATAAACTATCAGTAACAAAACAATAACAAAATCGAAGATCCAGTTAATATCTCACAGGGAAAAACTAGAAAAACGTTACGACATATTTAAGTTATCGGAGAACAGGGTACTTCCCCAAGCTACAGCCATTTTAGGTTCAGCCTTTCTTTTGAATTTCACGGGGCGGGGTGGGGGGAGTAAAAATGGGGAAGAGCTGGTAAAACACTCCAAGATTAACCAGTTTCCTACCCTCCCCGTGGGGAGGAGGTTTAACATTCAACACTTTATCTAGAAGAAAACACTTCTCCATGACGGAGAACCGGGAACGTCGGGGCGTGAAAGCTCAAGCCACTTTCCCCTTCAGATACCCTATTTGACTAACACGACTTTTTCCTCCTCAAGTTTTCCTTAATAGGAAAACAAAAGCCTTTGGCTCACATTTTAAAGAAAGAAAAGACAACTCGTAAACCAAACTACTCAATCACTACTGAGTCCTAATCCGAAGAGGAGCCAGAGAGCCGCAGGTGAGCGTTCCTACCCGCAGACCGAAGTTAAAGTCGGAGCGCTCTCGAAGCCGCGGCCACGCTCGCAGGCGAAGGTCCACGAACGAGAGTGGGGGACACCCGAACCACATCGCCAGTGAGCTCCGCTCGCTCCTCTACAGCGGACCGAAACCCAACCACCTGTGACAGACCTTCTTTCAACTAGTTTTAATATATAGCTGGTTAGGCACCAGGCGGAGCCCCGCGACGGACGACTCTAAGATCCCCCACCGCTGTTGTCCGAGACTCCAACTCACCAGGCAGCGGCAAGGCTACAACCAAGGACAAGACGCGGCGTCCAGGGACGCGTTTTCAGCTTCTCGGCCTTGTAGAGGTGACTAACCCACAACCATAACAAAGCTCTTCCCAAAATGGCTGCCCAGCCCACAAGGCCCAGGAGGGGCACAGTGGGAGGAGGAGGAGCGAAGACCAGCCCGCCCCCAACCCCGCCTGGAACACGCCCACCCGCCAGAGCGGACGCGCATGCGCCCAAGTCCTGCTTAGTGACCGGGCGGGGAACCGCTGCGCCTCATGCGGACAATGTTCCAGCTGGCAAACGGCAGCTTTTCCCTGTGTCGTCCCCCGCCGCCTCCAGCGCACCTAGGTGCAATGTGCATGGTCACCCGACCCCTGTGCAGTTAAATCCTTGGCCTTCCCTTGTGCAGACTGACAGAAACGGAGCGGAGTTAGTATTCGCCTTCACCCCCACCCCCGAATCCGCGGGCTGGGGCGTGAGTGAATGAGAGGTTGTGTATGCAGGTACCAGTTCTTGGCAGACCATTCATTCTCCCCCTCCACACACACACACACACCGCCTCTGGCCAAGCACACGTCGCTGAACTACCTCTACCAGCACCACCAACTCGGTTTCGAAGGAGCATGTGTTTCCTGACTTCTGCCCACCTTCCACGCCTTCCTTCACTGGTGAGCGTCGAAACTCCAGCCCCCAGAAGGCCACAGGGCCCACCTCTGCCCGAAGCCTGCGCGGCCGCAGCCCCGCGCGCTACCCGCCGGGAGTGGTAGTTACTGCACGTGGGGTGGGGCACCTAGGGCGTCGCACCCCCAGCGCAGGCCCGGCTTCAGACAGAGCCTGCGCTTTTACTACCCGAGAGAAACTATCTTTCCTGCCCAAAGTGTCATTGGGTATCACGCGACGGGAAGGGGCGGCGCTCCCTTGCCAGAGAAGAAAATAAAAGTGAAAGCCAGGGTATGTGTGTGGGGAGTATATGATCCAAGCAGTTACTACTACGAAGATTTAGCTGTGCCGTAATCCTGCCCTGCAAGCTAAACCACGTGATGGGTGACAGGAAGCGAGGCTAAGGCCAATCCAGCAGCAAAGGAACTGGCATGGACCCCCCAGAAAAATAAACTCTTTAATTTGTCTTCAGCTTTATGTTTCGAGACGGAAGGACACTCACATTGGCTGGTGTCATTTCCTTTGGTGGACTGATGCTAAGAAAGGGAGTTACTCAAGGTCACACAGCCGAGAAATAAATTCAAACCGAGGGTGATAAGAGAAATGAGAAGTCTTTTCTGATACAGCCCCTCTCCCCACCCCCCACCCCAAGGTTCTTAACGCCTGTCCCCTGGCTCTTCATTTCTTAATGGAAGTTTCTAAGGCCCTAGCAAAAAGAACAGAAATAAAAACGGCATCACGCCCCAGTATTAGTAGTAAAGGACTCTAATGCGGAGTAACACGTCCTGTAGAGCCAAAACGCAGCTGTTTTGAAAAGTTAAAAAAAGACTAAGGGAGATGGCAATTTGGCCAAGTCACTTTTGACCTAAATTTCAAATCTCCTACCTTCTCTCACCTTCACTCTGAGGTTATTTCAGAACTCTGCAGGCCGTTTCAGCTGGATGGGAACCCTGGAAAAGAGATTGTTCAGATACCTTCTTCAACAGCTGACTTCAACCAAAATAAAGATTTTTAACGTGTCCCCAAAACGAAAGGCCGGGTGTAGGAACTATTTAGCGCAAGGCAAGCACCCACCCGGATTCACTTTTTAGCTTCGCAGGAAGTAGGTGGTCAACTCGACCCGCAGGAAGTACTTTTCCACGAATCGCTGGTTCTTCCTGCAGCTTTGCTGACCACAAGACCGCGCGATCCAGGCCAGAATCAGGTCCTTCACCGGGAGCTGGGGAAGCGGGCAACCAAGGGTTGGTAGTGAATAGCAGAGAGGATCTTTGCATTTGAACTCCTTCTCCTTTCCTAAAATGTAGGCCAGAGGCTCGGTCTGTTGTCGCCTCATCGCAGAAATGGGGACGTCTGAGTGTTTTTTTCTCAATTGGGCGGATTAATCAATTGTCCTTAATCCTTTTATCACTGTTGTCTCTAGGCGTTGGACTATCACTTTTCGCTGCAATACTCATTACTTGGAAAATGCTATGGCACCTTGCCTAGGAAGTTTTCGAAGGGGGAGGGGGATTGAGATTTGAAAGGGTGTAATCTAAAATCCTTATGAAGAAAATGATACGTAAACGATAGTGAGGGCAGGGGATCGTCCTATGGAAGCCTAGGAGAATTAAACTCACTACTTGCTTCCTAATTTATAAAACTAAGACATTGACTAGTATACATTTCTCTACCCTGGTGTAAGATCAATGTGTGTGTGTGTGTGTGTGTGTGTGTGTGTGTGTGTGTGTATTCCCCCCAGTACTGAGTTGCACCCATGACTTTCGAACTGAGGTACATCTCCCGGCTTTTTGGTGGGATGAGAGGGAGTGAGGACTGGATAAGGCTTCTTTACGTTGATAAGTTGCCCGGGCTGTGCTTGAATTTGGAATCCTACCTCAGGCCTCCCAGAGTGCTAGAATTACAGATATGTGGCATCACACTTGGCTTTAAATTAATTTTTTAAAGAAATTAAGCAGCAGATATTGATTTAGGACATTTCTCTTTCTTAAGAACTAGCAGTTGGGTGTGCTGTCTGACACCTATAATCCCACCACTCAGAGTTTGAAGCAGGAGGATCACAAATTAAAGCCAGCCAGAGCTACATAAATGAGTTCAAGGCCAGCCTGAACTACACAGCGAAACTGCCTCAAAAAAATAAAAAAGAACAGATCTGGACCTGGCACGGCATGCTAATGAGGCAGGAAGATAGGAGGATTGATTACAAGTTCGCGTTTCTGCCTGGCAATTCATAAAGACTCAAAAATTTTAAAAAGGGCTGTATTTGTTACTCAGTGGTAAAGAGCTCAAGTAAGATAGTGAGGCCTTCCCTTAGTTCAAGCCTCAGTTAAAAGTGAGACATATGAAACCTATCATACCTAGATTCATGTTTTCATTCGACCTCTTACTGACTGCTTACTAATAGGGTGTTTAACCATTCCTTCATGTTTAAGACAGGAATAACAGCTAATGCTGTTTAAGTGCTTATTTTATCAGGAGCAATTCTCAGCTTCTCAATGTTTTTACAATGACCTTATGAAGTAGGATATTACTCTTATTTTTCCCACCACACCTCTCAGATGCCCTTATTTGGAAACTGCTGAACTGCACCAAGGTTTGCACTCTTAACTTAATGAAGTTATTGTGAGCATTAAGAGTTAATATATATAAACCATGTAGTTATGGTGTCTGGCTCACAATTAAACTGTATTTGTTGCTGCTATCATTATTTTGAGACATGAACTCAATCACCAAACTTCTTTGGTACTTAAGGGGGATAACTAAAGGGAACAGAGAAGCTGTGATGTTCCATAGTTCACTTATTTATTTAGGGTAGTATTGCAATTGAACCTAGGGAGCACTGAGCCACATTGTCAGCCTTTTTTAAAATTTTATTTGGAGACAGGGTCTTGCCAAGTTGCCCAAGGTAGCCTTCAACTTTTGCTTCTCCTACTTCAGCCTCCAGAGCAACTGTCATTACCACACTTAGTTATGCATTATTCTTTGTTGCATCTGACAGCCAAAACTAAAAGAATAGCTCAAGGAAGAAAAAGATCTGTTTCTTTAATGTGTTACTAATTCTTCGAAAACATTAATGATTAAAAAAGAAATGTTATATTTTAAAAAAATTAATGTATGAGCTAGGGATATAGTTTAGTGGCATAGCACCTACTTGGTAAGCTCAAGGTCTTGAGTTCAATTCCTGGTACCCCCCCCCCCAAATTAATGTAAGAAACGATGTCTTGTTTTATGCACAGCAACATGCTTCTGATTCAGCCCCTCTACTAAGCTGTAAAAATATGCTAATCAGAACTGGTTAGCATCTTCTTGAAGAAGACTTTCAAGAGTGGCCATTATGCTTCACTTCATTCAGAAGTTTTCTCAAGCATCTTCAAAGGTTAGTTTATTCAGCAAGTACTAAGCACTGTTTGCCAAGAACAAGTCTGGCTGGGGCAACAGTAGTAAAAGAGACAAAAATCTTTATTATCACATAGTCCAAAGTGCATCTGGGGAGGTAAAATGTAAGTAAGTTTTTAGTAAGTCAGTGCTATGGAGAACTATAAAGTAGGGAAGGGGAATACAGTATCAAAAGTAGATATGGGATTGCACTTTATTAGAGAGAAAGAGGTCAGAAATAAAGGAACACGCCAGACAAGTAGCTGAAGAAGGATCATTTCAAATGGACACAAAAGGGGGGAAGGATCCAAGATGGGATCATTCTACACATGCTTGAAGAATTGCATTTTTAATTCTCATGTAACACAAATAGTTACTGTTTTGCTTAGTTGAAGTCCAACATCTGCTCACTAAAGCATAGAATGAGAAGGAAAGGTCTTTGGCCATGTACCATAAAAGGAAATGGAATGGCCCTAATTCTTGAGAAAAACTATGGCCCTAATTCTTGAGACTGCTGAGACAAAGAAAAACACACAATTTAATATCACTGTAAGAAAAACTGATGTCAGGGGTTGTGAACACCTGTAGTCCTAGTACTCAGGAAGCTGAGGCAGGAGGATTGCCATGAATTCAGGTTCAGCCTGAACTACATAGTGAGACACTGTCTCAAAAAAAAAAACAAAAAACAAAAAGAATCATTGTGATAGACACTTGAATACTTACTAAGGAACTTTTAATTGGACTTGAGAGGGGTTCAGAAAAGCTTTCAGCTGAATTTTAAGGTAAATTTTGGTTTTTTTGAGAGGAGGTTCTGCAATGCAGTTCAAGTTCGGCTTGAACTCACTTTGTAGCCCATGCTTGCACTGAACTTTTAAGTGATCCTCCTGTCTCAACCTCCTGAATGCTGAGGTGACAGGAGTGTACCACCATGCTGGACAAGGTAAATTCCTTACAAAGAAAAATGGAGCTAGAATTCTAGGCAAAGACATGTACAGAGGCATGGAGTTATGAAAAGTATGCAGTTTATAAAGTTAATTTGGAAGGTAGATGGTCTTTTCTGTATATAAAATAGCAGTCCCACAGAAATCAGTGCTGCTGCTTTTGCAATTTACAGACTAGAAGGGGCAGTTTAGAAGGCCAAATGCTAAAGATGTAATCTTGCCCCTCTTTCACATCTCTCTTATTGGCATAAAGTTACTGATAGGTCAAAATATATCACTGATTTCTATTCACTACTTTCTTTTTGCATGTTGTATAGCAATTTTTGTTTTAGCAGTAATTTTCATATATTTTAAATTTTTATTAACATAGAAATTGTATATATTTTTGGGGTATACAGTATAGCTGTTCAATACCATGAATAACATTACTCTAAGCCAGGCGTGGTGGCTCATGCCTCTTATCCCAGCACTCCGGAGGCTGAGGCAGGAGGATCCTTGTGAGTTTGAGACCAGCCTGGGCTACAAAGTGAGCTCAAGGCCAGCCTGAACTGCATAGTGAGACCCTGTCTCAAAAAGACAAAAAAAAAAAAAAAAGAAAACAAAATTTACTCTAGTCAGTCAACTTGTCTATAAAATTTGATGTGCTAACAGAAAACTGTTCTTTTTCTTTTGTTTCTGTCTTTTGGTTCTGTTTTCTTTATAGATGCTGAAGTGTACTTTCACAATGAGACTAGGAGCCAGCAGGAGAACAGATACACTTTCTCTCAAGATATCTCTCCAGCGGGACCTTTCCACTTTGTGTCCAAGGCTTTGGTGTTTTCCATCATTTCCAGTGTGTATGAGTAAGGCACAATGCTATCATACATCCCCATGCAGCTTTAAGAAGAAACAGAAGCAAGAAATACTTCCAGCCAGGCCACCAATCACCATCACTTACCTGCCTAAAAGCCCAAGGCCAGCATTGTATATAACTCTGGCAGGACTAATCCCTTTCATTGCTCCACCACTAATCATGGTCATGACAAAGTCTTATATCCCTGTATTAGCTTTTACTCAGATGGCTTATGGAGCCAGTTTCCTGTCTTTTTTGGGAGGAGTCAGATGGGGTTTTACTCTGACAGAAGGTAGTCCAGCCAAACCAGACTACCTTAATTTAGCTAACAGTGTAGCTCCAATTATGTTTTCATGGTTTGCCTTCCTCATTTCTGAAAGACTCAGTGAAGCCATAGTCACAGTAATAATAGGTTTTGGGATAGTATTACACACTGAAGTATTTCTCTTGCCACATTATCCCAGCTGGTTCAAAGCCCTGAGGATAGTGATCACTTTAGTGGCTTTTTTCTCATTTGCAATCACTTTAATACTTCAAGATATTTATCCAGAGAAAGGACCTAAGAGACTTGGTTAGGTAGAATAAATATCAAATTACTTTGTCAATAGCATTAACATGTTGGCTACAAGTTTATGTGTATGTGAGAAGGGGAAGTGGGGGTGCTGGGGAAACAAACCCAGGACTTGAGCATGGTAGGCAAGCACTCTGCTATTTTGGGATGCACCCTCAGCTCCCTGCCTTCAAGGTTTCTAAAATTGTATTTTGATATCACCTTTTTCTATTCGTATTTGCCCTCCCCACCACCACCACAGTGGTAATTTATTCGTCATAGAGTGTTTTGAATCATTTCTAGCTGGGCACAGTAGTGCATACATACCTGTAATCCCATCACTGGGAAGGCCGATGCAGGAGGACTGCTGCAAGCTTGAGGCCAGTGTGGCCTCATGAGTTTAAGGTCAACCTGAACTACACAGTTTTTGAGACCTTGTCTCAAAAAACAAAACAAAACAAAACAATCATTTCTAGTCATTACTTGAACATGAAATTGAAAATGCCACAAAAGTCCTTGTCATATTAGGTTAATGTACATTATCTTTATGCATCATAGTCATTCGTTTAAACATTTCAATGTTTTGTGTTTTTTTTTTGTTGTTGTTGTTTGTTTTTTTTGTCTTTGAGACAGGGTCTTACTATGCAATTCAGGCTGACCTTGATTGAGCTCACTTTGTAGACCAGGCTGGTCTCAAACTTGCAGTGATCTTGCCTCAGCCTCCTGAGTTCTGGGATGTGCTATACTACCCAGCTTCAATGTTTTAACTATCTTGAAAAATATAAACTAAAAGACCCAAAAATCCCCTTTGTTATGCTGGCTGTAGTGGCACATGCCTATAATCCCAGAACTCCTGTTATTCTAGCACTCAGGAGGCTGTGGCAGGAGGATTGCTGCAAGTTTGAGGCAGCCTGGGCTACACAGTGAATTCAAGACCAGCCTGAACTGCAGAGCAAGAACCTTTCTCAAAAAAAACCCCAAAAAAACTTTTATTAGAGCCTTATAATCAGTAAAAAGAACACATATATTCTCCCAACTCACATGGAAGACCTATCAAGAGTGCCTGAAATGAAAGGTGATTCCAGCAGTTGCCCTTTTGAGTTATATATCCAAGCTTATTTTATCTAATCCAACTTTTATGAGCTGAAAGGATATATTGCTCTGAACTCAGTAGGGAGTAGCATCCATCCAGTAATTCTGGATATAAGTTTTTTTTTTTTTTTTTTTTGTGCCAGGGATCGAACTCACAACCTCCTGTTTGCCAAGCAGGCACTTACGCCACTGAGCTAAACCCCCAGCCAAGTTTCATTTCTTACTGGCATTTGACCTGCTATACATACAACTTAATCTTACACCAAACAATAAAATCAGTTGGTCAGTACTCTAAAAAACAAAGCCACTACATGTAAATTAGAAAGGAAAACCCAAGCTGGAGCCATATGGACATACCAACAAGCAGGCCTATCTAGTTCTGCATTTTTTTTAACTCACAAAGAAGTTTTTACATAAAAACAGCAAAACCAACACCTTGAATTTTAACCTGAAAACCCAGTCTCTGAAATTTCTAGGTTTAGAAAAAGGAAAAACATTTGTAAATAGTGTTAAGTATCTCAGAATTGCTGTATTATTTGGAATGTGTTATTGCTGTGTAAATATTCAAATACCAGTTAACAAATTTCTTAAATTATATACATGATTTCTACTGTAATGATTCCTGCTCTGAAGAGAACAGTAACTTGTTTACTTTCTTATACATTAGTTGAAATTGTTGAAGTTCTAACCCCTAGAACATTAGCATATGCTTTTAATGCTGTATGATCCATGTTCTTAAGGAAAGGAAGATTGGTAGATGACACTAAGGAAGACAATGCCTTGTGAATATGAAGATGGCTACTTATAAGCCAAGAAGAGAGGCATGGAACAGATCTTATTCTCACAGCCCTCAGAAGGAACTAACTGCCACCAGTTTGATTTTATACTTCTACCCTCCAGAGCTATGAGTCAAATTTCTGTGGGAAACCCAATACAGTATCAGAAAGCTAGACTTCCTGTTAATTACTGAGAACACACTAAGAAGCATACATCTTTATTAATATACACAACAGTCTAGGGCAGACTGATGTGGAAGGAAAGCTCTTCAGCTCATAGATTCTATTCAGATTAAGTGTTTTGATGAGGAAACACACTGCTTCTGAATTGATGAGTACTGTACAAACTCCAAACTTTTCCCTAATTTTAATTAAATTTATTATTTCCCAAAATAAAAGCAAGTGAATCATAGTGTATTCTATAGTAAAGCTAATGTTTAAGTAAATTTCATTAAATATTTTAGGGTTTTAAAATTTGTTTTGGGGGTGTTCTGGTATTGGGGTTGAACCCAGGGTCTTCCCATTGTACTAGATACTCAGCCTCCCAGGGTGCCAGGATTAGAGGCATATGCCACCAAACCAGCTATATTTTTTAAACTAAATTTATTTTTTCTTTTAATCCTCTGGGAGTCTGGTTTTATTTCTTAAACTAGCCTTGAACTACTGGCCTCAAGTGATCTTTCTTCAGCCTCCTAATTAGTTAATAAGACTTGGCATGTACTAGTAGGTACAGACTGCAGGGTATTTTTCTTGGAGAGGGTCTTGCTATGTATTCCAGGATAGCCTCAAATTTCCATCAGTCCTGTCTCAGCCTCTCCCAAGTGCTGGGATTTTAGGCATGTACCACCATGACTGGCTGGACAGGTATTTAGAAGCATAATGAGTTGTGGAGCATTCTGGAGGAAGATGATTTTAATCATCTCTCAGAAAGTGCAATTAAATGCAAAGCTAATGTGTATATCCAGGAAGTTAAATTGAAAAGCTTGTGTAATCCAACCTACCACAGGAGTTTTACTAATAAGCTAAGGTAATGAGTAATACAAAGAAAAGAAAAAAGTTAGACACTTTATTCATACATTGTTTTAAAAATAATCTGTTATTTCCTAGGAAGTAATAAGTTTATTTACAATTAACTTTCTAAGGCTCTTCTGGGCCTGCTGAACCCAAACACTTGTTATTCTTTTGCCATTGTAATATAAAACATTTCTCTTTATCATGTCATTTTAAGTTGTACTAGGAATAATGAGAACTAAATTGTACCAATAATTCAGCCTTCTCCAAGCTAAGCAGCAGCTGTGCAGTAAGCTCATACCTAGACCTGTCTATCCAAGTACAAGTAAATTTCACAAAGCTTGATAATCTAATAAAAGTTCCTTCTTCCTAAAACCAAACTTTTTTTGTGAGGCAGGGTCTTATTACATACCCCAGGCTTGAACTAGTAATCCTCCTGTCTCAGCTCCTCAAGTACTAGGATAACACCAAAGAGATAATATTGGTGACTACATATAAACTAAAGAAGAAATTTCTAGGTGTATAATGCTGTCTGCTGGGCTTTTTGACCCATTGTAACATCCTATCAACCAAGGACTGTCACTAAGAAACTTAATTCCTTACTTGTGTTCTCACAACCAAAACAAAAAATACTATGGCTATCAACAAACAAAAATTTTGAATAGCCAGATATTTCTCACACACTCCTAATATGTCTGTTGCCATTAAAATGAGGCTAGTAAAAAATGTTATCAAACTTTCAGATGTTATTTCTACATCATATATAGGTTATGTTACAATTTGAAGTGCATTGGGAAAACAGCTAAAGGGACTATACTCCCTGAAGCTTCTAGCAAACACTGTTTACAACTAAGACTGTTTAACTGGAACACTATAGAGCATAAACAGCGTTTCTGTGAGAAATTTGGCAAATTTGTGTGAGCTCTTTCTTAATTTTTAAACATTTTCTTCCTCAGTTTTTAAAAAACTTACTTTTTAATTACTTATCTACTTGATACATGGAAAGCTCAATAGAATCAAGAGGGACCTGTCACCAAATATGTATATGTCTGATTTGCAAAAGGTGAGCTCTTACATTTACAAAATGTTCTTTGTGGTCTTATGCTTTGTATTTCATAGTACAGCAACACCTCCTTCACAACGACTTGTGATCATGTTACCAATTTCTGTCCATGTATCTGAATGAGGGTTATAAACTTCAACTGAGTCCAAAGTCCCTGGAGCCAAGAAATCATGACTGGCAGATCGCCCTCCAGCAACATACAGAAGACCATTGATTGCCACAACACACATGCCCGCTCGAGGCACTTTCATTGAGGTGACTTCAACCCACTTTTCCTGGTTGAGAGAAAAAAAAAATTAAAAATAAACATGAGTGTCATAAAATTATAATAGGAATAAAATAAACATGAATGTCATAAAATTATAATAGGAATAAATTCAGACAGTGTGGTTCTTTTACATCTTTAAATTTTAATCCAGTCATATAAGTATGTAGAACATTTTTAAATGAATTTTTCAGTAAAACTGCACAAAATAGTGAATTGAGAAGCAAATAATAGGAAAAAATGTCTGAGAATAAATTAAGATCAAGAGGTGATCTAATATCTATGCCAGCTTTCTTTTATTAATACACTCAATAAAATAAAAAGAAGTGCAACACTTCTGGGAAAAACTTGGCCAATGGGCTTTTTAAAGACTTTAATAATGCTAACAAAAACCTTGAAAATTTCCAAGAGAATGATGCAATACTTGCCAAATTTATTTGTCCTTTCTAAACTTTTTTTTTTTTTTTGGTACTGGGGATTGAACTCATGAACTCACACTCTCCAGGCAAGTGCTTGAGACACTGAGCTAAATCCCAGCTGCCAAATTTATTTGACCATGAAATTTTTGTTTTAAGGACTATTCAGTGAGAGTTAGCAATCTGCAAAACACATTTTCAAGGTCTGGGTACTATATAGTCTTTTTGTATAGCCTAAGAATGAAAAATGTTTTAACATGTTCCATGTTAAAAGGTTATTAAAAAAATATGTCAAGAAGATGATGTATTTGACCAACAAGGCCAAAAATATTTACTCTCTAATCCCTTACACAAAAAATTTGCTTGCTTCTGGTGAGCACTGCTTCCTGAAGGAATTCCAGTAAGCTTCTCTTCCTAAAATTACCATTAGTGTTCTACAGCAGGGGAACTATCTACACCTATAAAACGGAAAGCTAATAAAGTTCCTAAGAAGTAATCAGGAAAGAAAAGAGCAAGTCACCAGATAATAAAGAATAGATTATGTATAAATAAAGCATATTATAAACAAAGTTTTTGAAATCATAAAAAGTGAACATTGGTTACTTATTAATGCTAAAGAATAAACTTTTTGAGGACAGAGACTTAGTTAGCAACCTTTTCATCTTAGGACCTAGTATAGTCTTAGCCCATTCTAGACAGTTAATGTATGTTTGCTGATCCAAACAAATAAAATTCTGAAATAATAAAATCAGGGATAGTTCTTTAAAATTGAGGCACCAAATTAGATTTGACGGTGACAATTATCTGTAATAATGGAATATATTCCAAAATAGAGTAGCTGAAAAATAATTATAAATTAAAAGATATACTCATTAAATATCCCTACCGGTTAAAATAAATTAGGATGTTTTGAGGTTATCTTTATAATTAGAGAGAATAGGGGTTGGGGATTTAGCTCAGTGATCGAGTGCTTGTGTAGCAAGTTTGAGGTTCTGGATTAGTTCCTTAGTACCAAAGTTAGAAAAAAAGAAAAAAAGCAACTACAATAAGGGAGAACTAACCTTTGCTTTCTCACAAAAATGCCCCTTGACAATTTTGGAGCACACAGCTTATCCTCCTGTATTGTTTCTTTCATTTCTATCGGTGTATTAGAACTACAGTTTGCTCTTTATTCCAAGTGACCTCAAACTGTAAGATCAAAAACATGTTTTATATTATCTTTAGACTTTGCTGGAATTTATAAATTAAGACTTCAGTAAGTAGTAAGCAACAAAATTTCAGATTATCTATTAAAAACCAAAGTAATATTGATAAGTGCTTATTTTGGAACTAAGACATACTCATTTCGGAGCCATACAGAAAAGTTAGTAACGGAACATGTCCTCAAAAAGTTCACTTTCTAGGCAGGTGTGGTGGCAAATGGCTGTAATTCTAGCACTCCAGAAAACGGAGAAAGGAAGATCACAATTTGGAGCCCAGCCTAGCCATCTTAGACCTCGCCTCATAAAATAAAAAGGGCTGCAAATGTAGTTCAGTGCAAAGGCCTTGGTTTATTCTCCAGTATTATGAAACAACAACAAAATACTTTACTTTCTATAATAGAGAAATCCAAATATATAAGGTGAAAGAAATCTGAAGTATCACAAAAGTCTGAAACTCATACGAAATGAGAATAAAAATCCTATGCTTTCCAGAACATGGATGTCCACTTTGTCACTTGGTGGGGGAAAAGGGGTTACTGAGGATTGAATTAAACTGAACTACATCCTCAGCTCTTTTTTTATCTTTTATTTTGAGAGAGGGTTTCACTGTCACTAAGTTGCCCATACTGAGCTTGAAATCATGGTCTTTCTGCCTCAACCTCCCAGAGTGCTGAAATTATAGTATGTACCATCATACCTGGTAGACTTCTATTCAACACTGTATGGAGAAAATAAATGAATAAATAAATAAATAAATAAAATACTGACTTAAAAAAGATTGAAATGTAATAAAATTAAATATATTTTTTAAAAAACTGGAAAGTTCTAGCTAGGGTAGGAAGAAAAGTAAAAGGCATTTAGAAAATTCAGATTTTAAAAGTTAAACAGTATTTATAGATAATGTTAACTTGTATATAGAAAATCCAAAAGGAACACACACATACACACACACACACACACACACAACAAATAAAATCTTTTTAGGGCCAGAGATGTAGCTCAGTGGTCTTGCTGTATAGTCCAGGCTGGCCTTAAATTCACTATGTAGCTCAGGCTGGCCTAGAACTCACAGCAATCTACCCACCTCAGCCTGTAGAGTGCTGGTTTTAGAGGTGTTCACCACAGATTCAATGCAGCTCTCTCCCATTGCCTAGCATGTGTAAGGATTTAATGCCAGTACCACAAACATAACAATAAAAACCCCACTTGACTACAAATACAACAAGGTTGCAGAACACAAGATCAATACCCAAAAGTCAGTTATATTTCTATACACTTGATGAATATTTGAAATGAAATTAAGAAAATAACTCAGTTTACATAGCACCAAAGGAATAAAATGCTTTGGAATAAATTAAACCAACAAAGTATAAGGAACTGAAAACTACAAGAGGTTGTTAAACTGAAGGCAACCTAAATAAAAAAAAGACATCTCATATTCATAAATCAAAAGGCTTGATACTGGTAAGATGGCCATATTCTCCAAATTAATGTCAGATTCAATGCAGCTCTTCTCCATTCCTATATACACACACAAACACACAAACCAGTTAACTTCTTTGCAGGAAATTACAACTTGACCCTAAAGTTCACATGAAATTCAAAGATCCCAGAATAGATTAAATTTTAAAAGAAGATTGCCAGGCGTAGTGGTGAACACCTGTAAAACCAGCACTGTGTAGGCTGAGGTAAGTGGATTGCTGTGAGTTCTAGGCCAGCCTGAGCTACACAGTGAATTTAAGGCCAGCCTGGACTATATAGCAAGACTTTGTCTCAAAAAACAAAACAAAACACCCCACATTTGGAAGACACACTTTCTGACTCCAAAGTTACTACAATGCCACAGAAGTTAAGACACTGTAGTACAGATACTGTCATTCACTAAGTGGACCTGGAACTTTCTGGAGAAATGGCTCGTTCCAGAGCTGGAACAAAAAAAAGTACAGGATGAGCCTAAAATGAATGGTCAATGAATGGTAGGAACACATCACAAAGAGAGGAAGGAGTTCCAGTTTTAGATGTAAGAGGTTAATTGAAGGCAGATGTCTTGTGCTCTGGGTGACTGATTTGGGGATGGCAATGTGCAATATATGTACCATTGTTGTCCCCTGATTGTTGTGTTTTGAAATTTTTATTTTTTTCTCTTTGAAATAAATGGATTTGAAAAAAGAAAAAAAAAAGAGGTTAATTGTTACGTAACTTGTCTTCCTGCCATTAAGACCTAGAAAACTGGACAAAATACATGAAACAAAGTTCTCAGACACTGGAAAACAGACAATGCTAAACTGATTTCTGAGAAAAATAAATGAGGTGAGCTTCATGTCTTGAGGGATTTTCTCAGCAGCACTATCAGAAGAGTATCACAAAAGGAGCATGATAGTTAATTTAGCAGAAAGAGACAGAAGAGATTGAAACACCTTAAATTTACAGAGAACAGTGCCAGAGAATATAAGTCCCCTTTAGTCTTTGCTGACTACTAGTCTATGCCTGCATACAGTCAGACTCCATAAAAGCAAGCAAAGAACAAATAATATCAATTGTAACTCCTGAATTCTCAGAATTCACAAAAGCCTGGGTGATACTCAAGTTCTGTCCAGCCAAAGTGAACAGACCTTGTTAAGCACCTGAAGGAATTCTATAGAGAGCCAAGGAGGGTCATGATTTAGTAGCAGGGCTAAACTAGACTTGAAAGACTACTTTAGATTTTTCCAACAAAGCTTAAAAATCAGTCTCAAATCATCAGTGTCTCCTGAGATCCATGCCGTATTGGAACTTAGGGTGCTGGGAAACCAAGCAAACAGCTTGCCTCCCTGGTAAGTGGCTGTGGCTTGGCAAGCTGCAGCCGCCCCAGGGCGAGAACCACCAGCATCTCCTGAGACCTGCGTGATGTTGGAACTTAGGGCGCTGGGAAACCAAGCAACCAGCTTGCCTCCCTGGTAAGTGGCTGTGAGCCTACCGCAGTGTGGGCTGAGAATCTACCATCCCATCATTATCATCATCCCCCCCACCCTGTTAGCAAGTGGGAGCCAGAGATCTGAGCATCTCTTGGGAGGCTGACCATATGCAATATAACAAATAAGAGGGATTTCCTTCTAACATTTCTTTGAAGGCAAACATTTTTATCACTATTTTGCTTTGTTCTGATTAATGGTATTGCTCTATTCAATATTCTGTTTTGGTAAGTTCTATAATGTTCTGTATTTCCTTTGATTTTGCTATACCTGATTGAAAGAACAACTATTGTGAAGAAAACAAGATATACTATGGTACCTATTACTGTTATCCAGGTAACCTGCTGTTAAGTTCTGTATCAGTTTCACTACACTGTCTCAATTGGCTTTGTTCCATCTTGTTCTGTTGTATTTTACTACCTTCAAAATTTAAAAAAAAGGTCTGGGGATTTAGCTCAGTGGCATAAGTGGCTGCCTGGCAAGCACGAGGTTGTGAGTTTGATCCCCAGTACCACAAAAAAAAAAAAAAAAATCAGTCTCAAAAGAATTAATCTAATATGGAAATAACTGAACACTTCTTCAAGGAAGAAAGTAAAATCTGGCCAGACATATTACTGTAATACCATATTACTGTAATACCAACTCCTGGGGAGGCTGAAAAGAAATGTAAGTTCCTGTCCCAAAATAAAAAAAATATAAAGGGCTAGGGATGTAGCTCAGTGGTACAGTTCTTGCCTAGAGCTCCTGGGTTAATTTCTAGTATATCAACAACAAAACAAAATTCAAACACACAGCAACATGACATTTACAATACCCAGTATCAAATCAATAGTTACTAGAAAGGTGGTAAGATAGAGAGCGTGTCTCAACTGAAAAGAAAAAGTCAACAGATACCCAAAATTCATAGCATGATAAAACTGACAATTTTAAAACCATTATTTAGATGACTGAGAATGTGACAAGAGAGAAGACCTAAAAATACTGACTAAAACAAAAAATGTACACAATTTCTTAAATAAAAAAACTAGGTGCAAGTAGACAGTGGAGAAGACAGAAAAAGAGAAACTATCCAAACTAAAATACAAGAAAAAAAAGCCTAAAAAAAAAAAAAGCCTCAGTAACTGTGCAACAGTATCAAATGGTCTCATACACTTATAAATGTAGTCACAGAAAGATGGCACAAGAATAGATGAAGAACTAAGAAAGTTTTCTAATTTGAGGAAAGCTAGAATCTCATAGATCCAAAAAAGTTCAATGAATTCCAAGCAAGTTAAACACAAAACTCTTAACATCTGGGGCTGGGGATTTAGCTCAGCAGCATAAGCACCTGCCTTACAAATGCACAGTCATGAGTTCAATCCCTGGTACCAAAAAAACCCCAAAAAACAAAAAAAACCCAAACTCTTAACATGTAAAATCACAATCAAATTACTGAAAACTTGTGATAGAGACTTCAAAGACTCAATGAAAAAAAGCCACATTACATATGGGAGGACAAAGATAAAAAATCACTGTGATGTTGGGGTTACACAGCTCAGTGGCAAAAGTGCCTGCCTGGCAAGTGCAAGGTCCTGAGTTTGATTCCTGATACAAAAAGAAAAAAAAAAAAAATCACTGTGACTTCCCATCATAAACTATGTGATAAGAAACTAAACATCTTCAAGGTGCTGAGAGAAAAATCAACTTAAAATTCTGTGTTCAGAAAAGTGTCTTTCAAAAATGAAGGTAGAAAAAATGTTTCAGAAAATAAAAACCTGAGTAAATGCATTGCAACCAAACCTATACTTGGAAAAATTAAAGGAAGTTCTTCAAGCTAAGAGAAAATATGATAGAAACTCAGTTCTAACCCCCCCAAAATAAACAGAATTAAAAATGGTATTTGTATGTATTATGAAAACTCATTAAAATATTTTGAATTGTTTAAAAGTGAACCATGAGATTTGTAATATATATACAAGTAAGATGTACAACAATACCATAAAGGATAGGAGGAAGAAATAAAAGTATATTTTTTAAGTTTAAGTGAAGTGTTCTGATATTATTTGAGATAAGTATGCTACATTACAAATATGTAACATAAGGGCTGGGGCTCACTGGTAGAGCATTTGCCTAGCATGTGAAAGGCATTGGTTTCAATAACCAGTGCTGATGGATGGATGGGTAGGTATATACACAAAAGATAAAAATAAAATAGAAGAACAAAAAAGAGGACAAAGAATCAAAGAATGGATTTTAAATATAAAAAGTTTAAAAACCAATTTAAAAGTTAGAGATAGGCCAGGGATTTAGTTCGGTGGCTCAAGCATTTGCCTGGTAAGTGCAAGGCTGTGAGTTTGATCCCCCATACCAAATAAATAAACAAATAAATAAATAAAAATAAAGGGCTGGGGATTCAGTTCAGTGGCATATGCACCTGCCTGACAAGCATGAAGTCATGAGTTTGATCCTCAGTACCAAATAAATAAATAAATAAAAGCTAGAGATCATTAGTCTGGGCAATATAGCAAGACTATCTAAAAAAAAAATTCTAAATACAAATCAGAGATTGTGAAACTGGATTTAAAAACAGTCCAAAATTGTATGTTGTGTATAAGAAATGCAATTTATAAAGACAGGTTAAAGTACGAGAGCTGAGGATGTGCCTCAGGGTAGAGCTCATTTATAAGGTGCATAAAGATACTATGTTCAACCCTCAAAAACACATAAATGAAAGTGAAAGAAAAGAAAAAGATATACCATGAAAACACTATCAAAAGAAAGTTTACCCACATTAATGACTAAATTAATATTGGACAAAGTAGACTTCAGCATAGAAATAGAAACATTTCATGACTAGATAACCATCAATTCATCTAGAAAACAATAATCTCAATGTGTACAACTTAATATCAGCCCCTCAAAATATATGAATTCAAACTTGAAAGAAGAAATTGAAAAATATTTTCTTACATATGGAGATTTCAACACTCCTTTATTAGTAATAATGGCTGGACAAGTCAACTAAGGAAGACTTAACAACACTGAAAACCAGTAATGTCAAATGAATATTAGGTGTCAGGCATGGTGGCACACACCTGTAATTCCAGCACTTGGGAAGCTGAGGCAGGAAAATTATCCCAAATTTAAGGCCAGCCTGGGCTATGCAGTGAGTTCAAGGTCAGCCTGAACTACACAGTGAAACTTTGTCTCAAAAAGACAAAAACAAAAATAGAAGAGAAAAAGGACTTTAGAACTGCATGTTCTATAATGGCAGAAAACAAATTCTTTTCAGGTACACATGGAACATTTATCAGTACCAAAACAGAACAAAATATATTCTCTGATTAAATGGAATTAAATTTGAAAACAGTAACAAGAAGATATCTGGAAACAGATTACCTATAAAGGTAAGCCCATCAAGATCATGGCAGACTTCTCGACACAGACCATCAAATCAAGAAGAGCTTGGAGCAAAGTATTCCAAGCCCTGAAAGAAAATAACCTCCAGCCCAGATTGATGTACTCTGCAAAGCTGTCATTAGAAATTAATGGAGAAACAAGATGCTTCCATGACAAAGAGTAACTGGGGGAAGTTGTGACCACCAATCCAGCCCTACAGAGAATACTGAAGGGCATTCTAGAAAGAGAAAAAAAAAAAAAAACCATGATTTTAGGAACAGTGGCAGAAAGGCCTCAATGAGCAGGGCAAGCAGTACAATGAAGGAGAAAAGCAGACAAACAAAGGCAGAAAAATAGCATAGCAGAAATGAGGCAAAGAAGAATAACTAGAATCTCTAACATAGATGGCCTTGATACACTATATTATTAATAGTGTACCAGGATTTAAAACCCACATTACTCACATCACTCTGCTTAGATGTATTATATTCTGTTCCAGTCATTCTACTTGTACTAGATTTGAGGGCACAGACAGTTATCCCGAAAATGACGGGATATATAGTACAGTAATCATCCTTAATTTCCTATTAACTTAATCTAAAGCTCTGTATAACCTACACTGTTTTACCATGACTGATCGTAATCAAATCTGGTTTGTTAGATCACTGTTTTGTATTGATAGATTTCATTCAAAGCTGTTATGATTGATAGTATCAAGTCTGAGAGTATAGGCAACTACACTGAAGATGACAAGATTCACTAGAATATCCACTCTAGTTTGACTATTACCTGCCTTTGAAGTTTTATACTGTCTACAATGTTTTATTTTTACTAATATTGTTATATACTGCTATATTCAATTATACTGCTATATTCAATTATGCCTGATGATACAGACATTTCTATTGAAGATAATAAGAAACAACACAGTAATCATTGTGGATCACCTTGTACTGTGGTTTTATATGACTTTTTGGTTTCATGTCTTTATAGGAATTTGTTTTGTCTTGCTATGTTTTGTTTTTCCCTCTAATACAGAAAGGATAGAAATACATGTAGAGACTCATGCATGTGTAGCTGTTTACAGTCTCACTGTTTGAATATCTACTTTGTATGCTTTAATTTTGTAACTTGAACAACTATTTCTAAAGAACAATATGTAATTTATCAACTAGTGATTTCTTACTGTTTATCTTTTTTTT